>CANIUD010000630.1:0-66574 GCA_947470075.1 Closterium sp. Yama58-4 | reverse complement strand
ACATCTAGTGCGCGTCGCTCTCCTCGACCGAGTCAGAGTATGTCGCGGGCACAGACGTGGCAAGGAGGGGCGTTCGACAGCGCTTCCTCCTAGCGGAGTTAGTTCAAAGCTTCTCGACGCTGGGAAGCCGACTGTCCTCCGGGTGGACAACAAGTCGGCGATCACTGTCGCTGAGGGCTTGGGGCTGACGGGCAACCTCAAGCACATGGAGCGACGCTATGCCTGGCTGCAGCACATGGTGAGGCGCGGGAAGTTCGTGCTGAATTACATCCCGACCACCGAGCAGCCGGTGGAATTTCTGACGAAGGCGCTGCATTTTCCGGCTTTCAACCGGTGCTCCGTCGCAATCGGCCAAGTTCGTCTGGCCGACGTGTGCGACGGTGACGATGATGTGCAGCAGTAGGTGCCGTGCCCTTCTGCACGGCTGGTGCAGTGACGTCGTGCCATAAGTGGGGTGCACGCCGAGGACGAGTTTTCTCCGTGGAGTACTGCCGTGTGGGCTGGAGGCCCAAGCATGAGCATGGCAGGGGAGTGTTAACGGGAGTGGAGTGTTGGCCCCGCCCTCGCTTGGGAAACGCCGATCGTTCACAGTGGGAGAGCTGCTCGACAGGCTTCGTCGACTTGCAGGGGACCGCTGTGGTGTTGCTGTCGACCAGGGAGCTCGACAGCTGCAACTGACTGGTCTGGGCGACGGGTGGGCCGTCGACCAGGAGGGGCAGTTCGACCGGGAGGTCGACGGAACAATCCGCCGACCTACAGCTCGACCAGGAGGTCGACGGGGCAGCCCGTCCACCTGCCGTTCGACCGGGTGGTCGACGGGCATTCCGTCGACCTGACAAGTGAGCAGCGGTCGACGAGGGGAGCTCGGCGACAACCGCTGACAGTTCTGGTCAACGGAAGGGGTTCGTTGACCAGGGGTAGTTCGACGGGAGTTGTGGTTGACCAGAAGCACCTGATGGTCGACCAGAAGGACACGGTGGTCGATCGGAAGCACGAGGGGTCGACCAGGTCGACCGGGTAACCTGCTCGACGAGTTCTGCGGAGGCACGCGAACGTCGTCGAGGTCGCGATGGCGAAGGCGACTTCAGGACGGTATCCCGAAGTCGATGTGGCTCATCAGGCGCAGACAACAGCCGACGGATGCACAGCAATGCAAGTCGGGCCAATCGTCTGCGCGCACCTGCGAGTGTGCGTACTGCGTCTTCTACGGGGCAACGCTGGACAGCCGCTTTGCTGTAGCGTTGGCACACCATCAACCTGCAATGTTGGCAGGTCGCTCTTCTGCAGTGCTGGCGCGGCTCCTCTGTGCTGGCGGTCGACCAGGCTAGCTGCAGGGTTGCTAGGTGCCTGATGTAGTCATTGTTGTCATTGCTTGTTAAATCATTCTGTAATTTTCGACTTTGCTTGTGGAAAATCTCGCCGATTTCTCTCGTGAATGTGCAAGCACTAAGGAACTAGGCAAAGCTACGATCACTCCTAGTAGTTCGTGCCAACCCCCGCAGTCCAGCTCACCACCGTTGTAGAGTGAATCTCCACAGCCGGGGTCCGACGTGGCGTCAAGCAAGTTGGTGTGGAAGCAGAGCAGAAGGTCAAGGAGCCAAAGGCGACGGGGACGTCTGCAGGGCAGCCGCCGACAGGGGAGCAGCGGACGGTGACGCCGACAGGGGAGCTGCCGGCAACAGAGAAGTTGGCTGGAACGTCGGCTTTGGTGCAGCAGGACGCCGAGGACAGTGTAGTCGGTGAAGCTGAAGGGGAGTAGTCGGATGCCGGCAGTCTACTGACAGTGACGTAATGGAGGTTAATCCCGACCAGCCCGAACTGCGGCGTTCAGGCCGAGTCCGGAGGCTGCCGGAACGGCTGACCTACCATGTCTGTCTCCCGCAGCCTTCACCATGCTGTACGACAACGATGATGACGACCTGGCGTACGACGACGCCGAGGACGATGAGGATTTTCTGGAGCTCGGCCCCGACATACACGCAGACCCCGAACATCGCTGGTACATCTCGACGATGACAGTGAAGGAGGCGTTGGCGAGCTGGAAGGGCGAGGCCGTGAAGGCCGCCATGGCGGAGGAGATCCGCAGCCTCATCAGCATGGGAACCTGGGAGCTGGTCAAGCGCCCTCCCGGGGTGAACATCAAGAAGAACCGGTGGGTGCAAACGATGAAGTACCGCATCGACGACACCGTCGAGCGCGAGAAGGCGAGGTTGGTCGTGAAGGGCTTCACGCAGGTGTACGGCGCCGACTACGACGAGACGTACGCGCCGGTGTGCAGCTACCTCACGCTGAGGATCTTCCTCAGCATCGTCGCCGTCCTCGACCTCAACCTGATGTAGCTCGACATGAAGAACGCCTTCCTGCAGAGCAAGCTCGACCGGGTGCTGTACATGTACCAGCCGGACTACTTCAACGACAGGTCCGGCAGGGTGTGCAAGCTGCTAAAGAGCCTCTACGGGCTGAAGCAGTCGCCGCTGTTGTGGTACAAGGCGCTCAACGACGTGCTGGTCGGTGCCGGATGGAAGAAGAGCCAGGTCGACGAGGCGCTTGTACTTCAAGGTTGTCGCCGACAAGGTGGCATGCTGGGTGCTGGTCTACGTCGATGACCTGCTCGCCGCCAGCAGCAGCACCACGATGCTGAGGGAGCTGAAGGAGCTGCTGGAGGCTGCCTTCGAGCTGCGCGAGATTGCACCAGTGCAGAAGTACCTCGGCCTGGAGATCGTGCGCGACAGGCCGGCGAGGAAGCTGTGGCTGCACCAGCAGGGCTACGCCGACAAGCTGCGCCGGCGCTTCATCGACGAGAAGCGGGGCGGTCGGACCCCGAAGACGCCGGTCTCCGTCGACACCTACGACGAGCTCACCTACGACGACGAGGAGGCACAGGTGTGCCAGGAGGAGGAGTACCAGCAGAAGGTCGGCTCGCTGCAGTTCGTGGCGACGACGACGAGGCCGGACATCACCTTCGCCTGCATCAAGCTGGGGAGTGGCCTGACGGTGAGGAGTGACCAGCACTAGTGCGAGGTCGACCACTGCCTCGCCTACCTCGCCAACACGCGCGACACCGCCCTGGAGTTTGGCGGGGGTCTGGAGACGCTGAAGCTGGTCGGCTACGTGGACGCCGACGATGCCGGCGACAAGCAAAACCGGACGGGCGGCTACGTGTTCGTCTACGGAGGGGCCGCAGTCTCTTGGTCGAGCCAGCGCATCAAGTGCGCAACGCTGTCGTCGACCGAGTCGGAGTACGTGGCGGCTGTCGACGCCGGGAAGGAAGGAAGCCGACTTCGATTTCTCCTGGCAGAGTTCCGGCAGCTGGACGCCGGGAAGCCGACTGTCCTTCGGGTGGACAACAAGTCGGCCATCACAGTCGCCGAGGGCATGGGGTTGACGGGCAACCTCAAGCACATGGAGCGACGACAGGCCTGGCTGCAGCACATGGTGAACGCGGGAAGTTCGCGTTGAAGTACATCCCGACCACCGAGCAGCCGGCCGACTTCCTGACAAAGGCGCTGCACTATCCGGCCTTCAACCGGTGCTCCATCGCAATCGGCCAAGTGCGCCTGGCCGAAGTCGGCGACGGTGACAACGATGTGCAGCAGTAGGTGCTATGGCCTTTTGCATGGCTGGTGCGGTGACCGACGTGCTGTGTGTTGTGCGCACGCCGTCGAGCAATTCTCCGAGCAGTGCTGCCGTGTGGGCTGGGGGCCCAAGCGTGAACGCGGCAGGGGAGTGTCAACGGGAGTTGTGTTTGGCCCCGTCCTCGCTTGGGCGGAGCCGACCTCGTGGTCGGGGGTGCGGGGAATACACCCGACCTTCAGCAGAGGGCACGGGGGCCACTGCAAGGGCGTTGAGCTGGGGGGCGCCTGGCTGGAGGGCGCCGAGCAGGTGGACGCCGTCCTGGGCGCCTGGACGCCGTCCTGGGCGTCTGCTCGGCGTCCTGGGCGCCAGAACGCCGACTTGGGCGCCTGGACGGCGTCCTGGGCAAGTGGATGCCGACCTGGACGCCAGGACGCCGATCCTGGGACGCCGGGCTTGGTCTAGCCGGAGTTCGACTGGGCTGGACGACCAGGCAAGGTTGCGCGGTCGACCGAGATACCAGGGCGACGTGTGCGAAGGTCGCCGGGGATGGTTTTTGCGAGGCCGACCTCGGGGGTGGTATCCCGAGGTCGACGTGGCTGATGGGCGCCGTCACGGGTGGAAATGTCTGCGCTGGGCACGTGACGGGGCGTTGGACGCCAACCAGCCGCGCACACCTGCGAAGCAGGTGCACCGTTGTCCTGCGGGTGCAACGCTGTGCAGCCGACTTGCTGCAGCGTTGGCACACCGTGGACTTGCAACATTGGCAAGCCACAACTCTGCAACGCTGGAGCGGTGCGAGAGCTGCTGCGCTGGATCGCGGTCGACCATGCTGCGCTGGAGGTCGACCAGCAGCCTAGCTAGCTCTGATGTAGCATGTAGTGCCAATGTTGTTGCAATCATTATGAACCTGTTGGTGTAAGGTCCTAATAAACTCAAGCTATTAGGACTTAATCAAACTTAAAACCTCTCCTCGGGGTCACCTCCAAGGGTCCCTGGGTGCCTGGTACAAGACCAGCCCCTATCCCCGGGTCCGAGTTTGTAGAGAGAGGGATCAAGAAGGACTTAGTCAAAACAGCAAGAGTACCTTGAACGTCGCGCAGCGTGCCGTGCAGACCGTCAATCGGATTAAGCTGAGAATTCGCTATATCGAAGCTCGCTCCAAGAGCTTTAAAATGAGCCAAGTTGCCTCGCGAAAAGTTCTGCCATTACTAAGTTATGGCTCGGACAGCGTTTGCCTAGCGTTGGAGTGCTAGCATACTAGCGTTGACTCGGGTAGCATTCCGCCGTCGAATAGCGCAGAAACGAAATTCCAGCGAGGAAGGAATTCACATGAATCAATTTGACTATATTCAGGTACAAACAGAGAAGGATTAAATAGTTATAGCTAGCAAGGACCTTGGGAATCAACCTGGGAAAAACCAGGGATGATCCCAAATAATTCCAAGCAACAGAACCAACCTGGCTGGACAAAATAGCAGGTGGTAGGTTAGTAAACAACCTCTGGTTCTGTTTTTCCAACCTGGGAAAACAACAACCAGGTTCAGGTTCTAAAAACAGAACCTGTTTTGTCTTTGCCCAACCAGCCAAATGCTGGTTCCGCTGGTTTCCCCTGGCCTTGTAGCATGCAGATACAGACAAACAACATCCAACCTTCACCTAAATTGTACCCCTATAGTGCCTTCCCTGCTACACTATAGTTAACCAAACAAAACAGTACAATTTCGAGTTGGATAGAACTGAATCTGCGCAATCAACTCAACCGAACTGCAAAGCTTCCATCTTGGGTTCCTTTGCGAGCTCGTCCTTCCTGCTTGCACTGTTCATAGCGCATACAATGTTGTGCCGAAGCGCACATTGCGCGAGTACCTGCAAATGCATCAAGCGAAAAATGCGAAAGCAAACAAACACACGAACACACCATTCACACGCAAATGCATTCGCACACGCATACTCGTACAAACAGACGGCAGGATGTCGTGCAATGTGCATTTGCACCCAACACACTCCCCCTCAGCCTGCCGGCTGCATCCCCGTCATTCCATGCTAGTTCATGCTCATTCCACTCATGCGCACACAACGCCAATGAGGCTCATCCGCAAGCCTCTTGGTGAGAAAGTCTGCTGGCTGCTGGTGAGTCTTGATGTAGATTGGATTCACCGTCCCCCTCTTCACCTCCTTACGCAGCCAGTGCCACTTGATACGCATGTGCTTGTTCAGGCCATGAAGCACAGCGTTCTTGGCCATCCCAAGAGCCCCCTTGCTATCACAAAACAGCGGCGTAGCAACTTTCTGCTCCTGGCCAATCTCCTCTAACAGCCTCCTCAGCCAAATCACCTCCTTCACCCCATGGAACATCGCCATGTACTCTGATTCTACGGAAGAGAGTGCCGTCTCCGTCTGCTTCTTGGACCTCCAACTAACAGGTCCTCCCCCAACTACGCAGATGTATCCTCCCACAGATGAGGAATCCTCCTTCTCAGAAGCCCATGTAGCATCGGTAAAGCAAGTGAGAAATAGCTTGCCTTCTCCAAGCCTCTCCCCCTTCTCTTTCAGCACCTCCACCCCTTTCTGCTTCACCTGTGCAGATGCGGAGTATTGAACTCCAATGCTTGGGTGAGAGTTCAGGTACTTCACCACACGCTCAGCTGCATCCACCTGCTCCTCTGATGGATTCTGCACCACCCTAGCCAGCTGCCCAACCGAGAAAGAGATGTCGGGCCTCGTGTGAACTGCTGCGTACAAGAGGCTGCCCACCAAGGACTGAAATTGCTGCTGCTCTTCAGCTTCAACCCCTTCATCCTCTGCAGCCTTCACAAGCTTGAATTCTGCTGGCAGGGGAGTTGCAACCTTGCGCTCATTCTCAATCCCATACTTCTCCCCCAGCTCCTTGATGAACTTCTCCTGGTGCAGCTTCAACCACCTGTGATCTGGATCCCTCTCCACGTGCATCCCGAGGTAGTACTTTACCTCCCCAAGGTTCTTGCACTTGAAGTTTTCCATCAGTTGCTGCTGCACTTTCTGGATCTCCTTCATGCTGCTGCTGAAGAGAAGAATGTCGTCCACATAGACCAGAAACAGCACCAGCTTCTCCCCCTCGCCCTTGAGAAAGAGGCTCTCATCACAGCTGCTGGTCCTGAATCCCATCTCCTCTAAAACAGCTGCCAACTTCTGGTACCAGCAGCGTGGCGCCTGCTTCAAGCCGTAGATGGACTTGTTGAGCTTGCACACCCTGCCCGTACCATCCTCATACCCAGGCGGCTGCGTCATGTACACATCCTCCTCTAAAATCCCATTCAGGAATGCCGTTGAAATATCCATCTGAATGATGAATTTCCCACTAACAGCTGCATCTGCCAACAAGACACGGAGGGTAGGGGGTTTGGCAGTGGGAGCAAAGATCTCGTTGAAGTCCTGCTTCTCCTTCTGCATAAACCCCTTCGCCACCAGCCTACTCTTGTAGATGGTGACCTGCCCCTTGTCATCGGTCTTGATCCTCAGCACCCACTTGCATTGTATCGCTTTCTTCCCATCAGGCAGCACCACCAGATCCCATGTCCTATTCTCCAGCAGACTCTGGTACTCAGCATCCCTAGAAGCCAGCCACTTGTCCCTATCTGGTCCAGCTAATGCCTCCTCCATGCTAGCTGGTTCCTCTGGTGCAGGGGCAAGAAAACAGTACGCAGGCTCATCCTCCTCATCCGGGTCATAGCCATGAGGTAGAATCAGCAATGCCTCTTCGGTCCCTAGCTGCTGCTCTGCTGCATCAGTTCCTGCAGTCAGCTTCTTAGTAGCCATACGGGTACGTCCTGGCCTGGAGACGGGTGTCTCCCATCCCTTCATAACGACACCCTTCGGCTTCTTAGTTTTTCCCTGCTGCTTCTCTCCTCCCTCGGGTCCAGCAGCTCCACTAGTGCTGCCGCCAGTTTCCACACCATTTTCTCCACCAGCAGATGCCTCCTGTATCTTCTCTCCATCACCATTTCCAGCAGCTGCCTCCTCTCCCTCCTCCCACACACTAGGAGTCAGGTCCAGCTGCATGGTGATCTGCTCCATCTGCTGGGACACCCTTGCCTCCGGCTGTTTCTCCCAGCTCCCATACATCATGCCCTCAATGAATTTTACATCCCTGCTGTCAAACAACACACCCTTGGATGGTTCCCACAGCAGCCATCCCTTGCTCTCAGCAGCCAGCCCCAAATGCACACACCAGATTGCACTCGCCCCCAACTTACTGCGGTAGGTCTTGGGGACGTGGGCGACTGCCATGCAACCGAACACCCTCAGCATGTCCACCGGCGGCTTCCTCCCAAGCCACCTCTCCAACGGCACCCACGAGTCATCCCCAACCTTGGTGAGCACCCTGTTCCTAGCGACAGTGGCGTGCCGGACAGCATGAGGCCACATAGAATTGCTCAGCCCAGATTCTATGAGCAGCGCCCTAGCTGTCTCCAGAATGGTCCGGTTTGCCCGTTCTGCTACACCATTGGACTGTGGGGTATAAGCCGTGGTCAGCTCTCTCTGGATGCCCTGCTTCTTGAGCCAGGCCGTCATTTCAGCTCCAAGGAACTCACCACCCCGGTCTGTCCTAATCCGCTTCACTACACACTCCGCCTGCTTCTCCACGAATGGCAGCCAATCGTCCCGTATCGTGGAGGCGGCGTGGTCCTTCTGCTTCAGCGGATACGCCCACATCAGCCTGCTCCAGTCATCCACAATTGTAAGAAAATACCGCTCCCCCTTGTGCCCTTGCACCGGCAGCGGCCCCACCAAGTCCATGTGGACCAGCTCCAAAGGCTTCTTGCTCCTGCCAGCCACACTATGGAAAGGGAAACGGGTGAACTTTGAAAGCAAACAGATTTCACAGTTGTCATCGGGTGGCTGTCCGTTCAGCTTCAGACCCTTAACGGCTCCATCCTTCTCCAGCTGCTTCAGCAAAGGCATTGCCACATGCCCTAAGCGCCGGTGTGCCGTTGCCCAATCTGTCTCCCCAGATCTGGCCGACACTTTCACACCAACCCCTCCAACGGCATTGCACTCCCCCTGGGATGCAGACCCCTCTCCAGCCTGCCCCCCACCATGCCACGCCAGGGCCGGCAGCTGCCACATAGATCTGTACACGTCCTTGCTCTCGTGCAGATCCCAAAGCACCCGATTGCCCAGCTTCCCCTTATAAGTGCGTGCCCCATCCGTGTTGGTGTTCACCCCAGCCTTGCCAAGCTTACGGAGGGAGATAAGGTTGGCCTTCAGGTCGGGGACGAAGAGAACGTCGTGCAGCACCACCGGCTTGCCATCCGCTCCCTTAAACGCAGCTCGTCCCGCACCAGCCACCTTCAACATGTGTCCAGAGGCGGAGCACACTTCATTGATCGGTGCAGCTCGTACTTCGTCCAGCAGGTCCTTGCGCGGCGTCATCGTCCAAGCAGCGCCTGTGTCCAACACCCAATAGTCTAGGGGGTGCAGCTCTGCTCCAACTTTGGCAGAGGCGTCTCCTTGCTCCCCCTTGTCTCCCACATGGAAGAATTGGCCCGCGGTGCGCTCCTTCTTCTTCTCCGCACCGCCGTTGCCCTTCGGGTTGTTGTCGGACGAATCAGCAACCATGTTGGCGCCGTTTTTCTGGTTCCTCCGCGCGCCGCCATCCTGGTGACGATTCTGGGGGGTCCATCCATCGGGTTTCTTATAGCACAAAAACCAGGGGTGCCCTTCCTTCTCACAATACCAGCAACTCCCTTTCATTTTGCCACCAGCACCCGACTTGCCCCCACGTCCAGATTTCGCACCGCGACCCCAACCGGTACCTCCTTGTTGGTCGTTGGAGTCGTCGTCTTTCTTTGCACCGCGTCCAGCACCACCGAAGCCACGTCCTCTGCCACGTCGGCTCCCTTGCATCCCGTAGCCGCTGCTGCCGTCGTCTCCACCCCTCAGTTGGCGGCGACGGAAGTCCTCCTCCAGAATCTTCGTCCGCACCCACTCGAGCGTCCACAAGCTCTGGTTCTGCGGCAGGCTCAATCCGCTCGTAAATTGAAGCCACGATTCTGGCAGCAGCGAGAGCATCTTCAAGCACTTGGTCTGCTCCGGGTAGGTGATTCCCGCGGTCGCCAACTTCGCGTAGAGGTCGCGCATCTTGTCCAGGACTGGTTGCACCGGCTCTCCCTCGCTCAGGCGCAACGCGGACAGCTCCCTCTCCAGCATCAACGTTGCGACAACGGAGGTCGGGGCGTGCAGCTCCTTCAACACGGTCCACGCCTTCGGACCGCATTCAACCTCCGGCAGCAGGTGCATGACGTGGTGACGCTGGTTCAGCTCCAAACTCTGCGACATCAAATAGTAGCCAGCCGAGGAGCGCTCGTCCCAATCTTCCTGCAGCGTGGGGTCACTCGGTCTAGGCTCCTCCCCAATCATTAGTTTCAGCAAACCGATCTGACGGAAATATAATTGCATTTTCCAGGCCCAATCATCATAGCCCTCACCATTGAACTTCTCGACGGTGAAATTCTTCAGCACCTCCTTGACAAGCGAGCCCTGGTTTGTTCGCGCTCCCCTTGGCGCTGAAAGACCAGAATCTTGGCTGCCGCTACGATCTTGGGCTGAAGATTCACCAGCTCCCGCCGAGGTGTTGCCCGCCATAGCTACCTATAACGAGGATCACTATAACGCAGCTCTGATACCAGCTTGTTGGTGTAAGGGCCTAATAAACTCAAGCTATTAGGACTTAATCAAACTTAAAACCTCTCCTCGGGGTCACCTCCAAGGGTCCCTGGGTGCCTGGTACAAGACCAGCCCCTATCCTCGGGTCCGAGTTTGTAGAGAGAGGGATCAAGAAGGACTTAGTCAAAACAGCAAGAGTACCTTGAACGTCGCGCAGCGTGCCGTGCAGACCGTCGGTCGGATTAAGCTGAGAATTCGCTATATCGAAGCTCGCTCCAAGAGCTTTAAAATGAGTCAAGTTGCCTCGCGAAAAGTTCTGCCATTACTAAGTTATGGCTCGGACAGCGTTTGCCTAGCGTTGGAGTGCTAGCATACTAGCGTTGACTCGGGTAGCATTCCGCCGTCGAATAGCGCAGAAACGAAATTCCAGCGAGGAAGGAATTCGCTTGAATCAATTTTTACTATATTCAGGTACAAACAGAGAAGGATTAAATAGTTCTAGCTAGCAAGGACCTTGGGAATCAACCTGGGAACAACCAGGGATGATCCCAAATAATTCCAAGCAACAGAACCAACCTGGCTGGACAAAATAGCAGGTGGTAGGTTGGTAAACAACCTCTGGTTCTGTTTTTTCAACCTGGGAAAACAACAACCAGGTTCAGGTTCTAAAAACAGAACCTGTTTTGTCTTTGCCCAACCAGCCAAATGCTGGTTCCGCTGGTTTCCCCTGGCCTTGTAGCATGCAGATACAGACAAACAACATCCAACCTTCACCTAAATTGTACCCCTATAGTGCCTTCCCTGCTACACTATAGTTAACCAAACAAAACAGTACAATTTCGAGTTGGATAGAACTGAATCTGCGCAATCAACTCAACCGAACTGCAAAGCTTCCATCTTGGGTTCCTTTGCGAGCTCGTCCTTCCTGCTTGCACTGTTCATAGCGCATACAATGTTGTGCCGAAGCGCACATTGCGCGAGTACCTGCAAATGCATCAAGCGAAAAATGCGAAAGCAAACAAACACACGAACACACCATTCACACGCAAATGCATTCGCACACGCATACTCGTACAAACAGACGGCAGGATGTCGTGCAATGTGCATTGGCAAGCCACAACTCTGCAACGCTGGAGCGGTGCGAGAGCTGCTGCGCTGATTCGCGGTCGACCATGCTGCGCTGGAGGTCGACCAGCAGCCTAGCTAGCTCTGATGTAGCATGTAGTGCCAATGTTGTTGCTATCATTCTGAACCTTTGTTGTCATGTTTTCCTAGTGGAACTCTTGCCAATTCTCCCCGTGAACTAGCAAGTAGTGTGCGCACAAGGAAACGACTAAGTGAACGAACGCAGAGATCCCTCTCACACACGTGCCTTCCCCGTAGTCAAGCTCCCGTTGCTAGAGTTATCTTCACAAATACCACTCATATGGCTAAGTAGCGCACTTACTCTTAGTACCACGCATATTGCTAAGTAACACACCTACTCTTAGTACCACTCATTTTGCTAAGTAGCGCACTGACTCTTAGTACCATTTATATAGCTCAGTAACTCTCTCACTCATAGTACCACTCATAAAGCTAAGTAATATACTTACTCATAGTACCACTCATATCGCAAAGTTACATGCTTACTCTTAGTACCACTCATATCGCTATGTAAAGCACTCACTCATAGTACCACTCATATTGATAAGTAACGCACTCAGTTATAGTACCACTCAGATTGCTAAGTTACGCACTTACTCTTAGCACCACTCATATCGCTAGGTAACGTACCACTCATATCGCTAAGTAACGCACTTTATCATAGTACCACTCATATCGCTAAGTAATGCATTCACACTTAGTACCACTCATATTGCCATGTAACGCACTTACTCTTAATACCACTCATATCGCTAAGTTACGCACTTACTCATAGTACCACTCATATTGCTAAGTTACGCACTTTCTCTTAGTACCATTATTATCGCTATGTAACGAACTCACTCATAGTGTCACTCATATTGCTAAGTAACATACTTTCTCGTAGTACCACTTTTATCGCTAAGTAAGGCACTTCCTTTTATTACCACTCATATCGCTAAGTAACGCACTCACTCTTAGTACCACTCATATCGCTAAGTTACGCACTTACTCATAGTACCACTCATATTGCTAAGTAACGCACTTACTCATACTACCACTCATATTGCTAAGTACCGCACATACTCTTAGCACCATTTTTATCGCTAAGTAACGAACTCACCCATAGTACCACTTATATCGCTAAGTAAAGCACTCACTCATAGTACCACTTATATCGCTAAGTAACGCACTCACTCATAGTACCACTCATATAGCTAATTAACGCACTAACCCTTAGTACCACTCATATCGCTAAGTAACGTACTGACACTTAGTACCACTTTTATAGCAAAGTAACGCAATCACTCATAGTACCACTTATATTGCCCCGCAACGCACTTACTCTTAGTACTATTTATGTCGCTAAATAACACACTCACTCATTATACCACTTATTATACTAAATAAAGCTCTCACTTATAGTACCACTCATATCGCTATTTAATGCACTTACTCATACTACCACTCATATCGCTAAGTAACGCACTTACTTTTAGTACCACTCATATCGCTAAGTAACGCACTCACTCATAGTACCACTCATATCGCAAAGTAACGCACTTACTCTTAGTACCACTCATATCGATAAGTAAAGTTCTTACATTTAGTACCACTTATATCACAATATAAAGCACTCACTCATAGTATCACTCAAATGGCTAAGTAACACACTCACACTTCGTACCACTCATATAGCTAAGTAACGCACTGACACTTAGCAGCACTCATATCGCTATGTACCGCACTAACTCTTAGTACAAAATATCGCCAATTAACGCGCTCACTTTTAGTACTATTCTTATCGCTAAGTTGCGCACTTACTCATAGTACCACTGATATCACTAAGTAACGCACTTACATTTAGTACCATTCATAAAGCTAAGTAACGCACTTACTCATAGTACCACTCATATCGCTAAGTAACGAACTCACTCATAGTACCACTTATATCGCTAAGTAACGCACTTACTCATTGTATCACTCATATCGCTAAGTAGTGCACTTACTCTTAGTACCACTCATATCGCTAAGAATTGCACTGACTCCTGGTACCACTCATATTTCTGTATAACGCACCCACTCTTAGTACCACGCATATCGTTCGGTAACGCACTTACTCTTAGTACCACTCATATCGCTAAGTATCGCACAAACTCATAGTACCACTCATATCGCTAAGTAACGCACTTACTCATAGTACCACTTATATCGCTAAGTAACGCACTTACTCTTAGTACCACTTATATCGATATGTTACGCATTTACTCTTAGTATTAGTGATATTGCTAAGTAACGCACTTACTCTTAGTACCACGCATATCGCACTCACACTTAGTACCCTTCATACTGCTATATAACGCACTCACACTTAGTACCACTCATATCGCTAAGTAACGCACTTACTCATAGAACCATTCATATCGCTAAGTAACGCACTTACACTTAGTACCACTCATATTGCTATGTAACGCACTTACTCTTAGTATCATTCGTAACGCTAAATTACGCTCTCACTCATAGTACCACTCATATCGCTAAGTAGCGCACTTATTCATAGTACCACTTATATCGCTAAGTAACGCACTCACTCATAGTACCACTCATATCGCTAAGTAACGCACTTACTCCTGGTACCACCCATATCGCTAAGTAACGCACTTACTCATAGTACCACTCATATCGCTAAGTACCGCACTTAGTCTTAGTATCACTTATATCCATGTAACGCAATTACTTCAGGTACCACTCATATCGCTATGTAACGCACCTACTTCTGGTACCACGCATATCACTAAGTATCGCATTTACTGATAGTACCACTAATATCGCAAAGTAACGCACTCGCTTATAGTACCACACATATTGCTGTGTAGTGCTCTTTGTTATGAATGAACTTGTCAGAGTGCGCAGATATCGAATAACGAGAATGAGAATTACGGAATCACGAAACAATGAGAAGGGCACGATTAAATAGGGGAAATCCCAGCTAGGCAAAGAGGTCGGGCGAGGATGGCTCGGTGATGGTTGCGATTGGTGCGGAGCCGACTCGGGAGTGGTTCGGTGCGACGAATTAGGCCGAACAGGGTCGTCGCGACACCTTCGGCTCACTCGCTAAAGTGCGAGTACAGTAAGGAATTGTAATTCCTTACACTCTTACTCTTAGTATCACTCATATTGCTAAGTAATGCACTCACACTAGTACCACTCATATCGCTAAGTAACGCACTTACTCCTAGTATTCTTCAGCTGAATCTGACGGATGAAATCCCTTGGGCAAGTTGTAGAAAGAGGTTGGAATTGAGGCCGTTGATGCAGTCAGATTTCGATCTGTCGGTCGAAGATGAACTGGCCCAATTGAATTGGAATGTTGGAATGTGGGCCGTAGATTCGATTGCTGTAGATCCGACGGTCAAAGAAGACGCGATGCGATTTTGGAGGGAACAGACTGACGCGAAATTTAATCGCGATCAATCAGGAATCGTTGATCGTAAAGCAGCAATCGCCGTCGTCCATCATGCTGCAGCATTCTGACAAAGTCAGATTCATGCAGAGAAAACTCCTAGGAAAGAACAGTGAAGCGCACTTTCTCCCCCCTCCAAGAAATGCACCGTAAAACATTCAGAGCTGCGCCGAAATGAAAATCAACGGAACCAGGTGTTGAGTCCTACGGGCACGAGCGTTAAGTGTAGTAAACCAGATGAGATTGCGTCGGTGTGGAAAATTCGATGACGAAACCGGGTGTGACATGCCCAAAATTCTTCAAGGGCGAACCCGTAGAAGTAGACCTGGAATCGAGACGGAAAATCCATGTTACTCGAACTGAACAATTGTGTCTTCACGCGCCAGAATCATGCCATATCTTCAGCAGTTGCAGCTGGCAGCACCTGACGTGGTAGAATAAATGCCGTTGTCGTAGGCGGATCGGCTGGGGCGGTTTGTGGGTAGTAGGGTTGGAATGGTTGTATCCCGAAATCCTCTGGCCGTAGAATCGGAGTGTTACGAATGTCGTCGATCGAAGACGATTGGCAGCGAATATCATGACGAGAGATGGCGATGATCGTTGAAGTAGTAACCGTATCGAAAATCACTCTGGTCGAATTTGCCGAATGCAGTATCCGTGTCAAATGACGTCACCACATACGGCGGGTTTGTCCAGACTCGCCGAACACTTTGTCGTAATCCGCCGATGACTCCTGGGCAGAGATGAGAAAATTACAGCTGTCTATCCCCCTTCCACTGTTGCTGCTGCCACCTCCAGTTCGTCGTAAGTCGTTCGTACCCCTGAGAAAATCCGTGTAGTTCCGGCGCTGTTGCCCCATGTAAATGTCGCGTGTGTTTTAACCAAACGCCGATGAAATCCCACGAAATTGTCGGCGCCTCCCGCCGTAAACCTGTAAAACTTCCCGCGTAAAACTCCGAAAATGTCGGTCGAATCAAACCCCGTAAATCCGCAGTTGGTTTTCGCCTCCAAAATATTCGGTCGTGCTATAGCCGCCCACTCGGTCACCATCAGTTTCCGTCGGTTTACCCGACCCCAGCATGTGGGTTAAATCGAGAACCGGGGACTGCCCTGGGTCTTCCGAGACCGAATTTCACGGAACCTAGCGGCATGAACACCGTTGACCCCGTAGTCAAAACTGCTCCCGCCGATGTCGCTTAACAAAAATTCCTGTTTCTCCCACCAGCGCTTTGCAGATGTTTCACCCATTGCTCGTCGCCGGCCGATAAGTTTCCGAAGCTACGACTGCTCCCACACTTCCCTTTTTTTAAGAATGTCCCGAGGTGTGCGTTTAAACACCGGGGGTCCTAGGTATCCCTGCCGCTGCGTTTCATGCTAGGCAACTTCGAAAAGTGCCCTTCAGGCGAAGTCCCCCAACGACTCAACCGCACTCCAAGAAGCGAAGAAATACCCGCAGCTTCACGATTGTTTGGTCGTTTCAACCCCCGACAATTTCGCTTCCAGCCGTTTACCCAGCGTCCGCTTTTGTCGGATGGGGTATAGTCGGTGTTGCCTTTACGAACCCAGTCACGGTGGAGAAGAGAAGTCTATCGGAGTCGGGGTGACCTTAGTTAAAAGGAAATCATTCCCAACCGCTTTTCAGCCCACCGTGCCCGTCGCGCCACTAAAACTCCACAGCTCCCGGTCCCTTCTTCGCCGCTGCGCCGTCACCTCGTACAGACGCCCGGGTCAGGAGAAACCAGCGAACTGCACCAGTGTTGTCCTGCGGCGCCCCGATTTTTTCGCGTGCTGTTTCACCCAGCCCGCTTTTGTCGCACCAGAACAGTGCTGCAACTCCCCCCTTTTTTTGTATTTCTACACAACTGTCGAACGGGCACCAAACCAGGTGCTTTTAACCAGCGCAGGGTAGGCTCGTGTTCACCCCCGTTATTCATCCGAATAAGGTCGACTGCATGAGTCGGAACCAGTAATCGGTGGGGATGGTGAGGTTCGGGCGAAGTAGGGCCGCAGATCATTCCACCGGCTTTTATCTGCTCCCCACGACGTTCCTCAACCCCCACTTAGCCCTTGGGCAGTCTCTTCCCGCGTGTCCCGGCGGCCTGCACCACACTCCGAAATTGTCGGGGTGGCACCTTGAATACCGTTTAATCGTGGGCTGCTGCGGCTGTCCCGAAAACGGCTTCCTTGAATGGAGAAACCGATCTCGAAACTGTCGAACAGCTGGCAAGCAGCTCCAGGCACGCAGCAACAAACGAGTATTTCTCGGGTGTTCAGTCCCGATATGCCTTCGCGCCTGCGTCCCACTCTCGCTAAGTGCGATTTAGCCACGTCGTTGTCTGTTGCAGCCCGTAAGTGTCGATGGGTCCAAAGTTCCCGTCTGTCCACAAGCACTTCTGCCGAAAATCGTCGACGACTCGCCCGCCAGTACGGTAAGCGCCGCACTATCCGGTCGGACGGGATAAAACTCAACCCCCGCTTAATTTGGGCGGCTTGAGCGTCTATCTCTCCAGCCGTCGGGATCCTCTGACGCAAAACTCATTTGCGCCTGGCAAGTCCTTCGAGATGCCCTTTTCTTTACAGTAGAAACCTCCGAAATTGCTGCCCACAGTGACGCACGTCCACCGTCGCCAGCTGCCGAAACACATTCCGCGAGTCATGCGCGCAAATTGACGCCGAGCCACCGTCGTAACTTGCCGCACCAGACGAACTCCGAAATTGTCACGCAGCTGTTGACCAAGTTCCGACGGCGTCAACTGCCACACATCGTGACGACTTCCGAAATCTTCATGCAGGTGCCCACGCAGGTCCGCTGACTCCAGCTGCCGCACAAAATTCCGAAACTGTTGGTAAAACACAGCGGAATAGTAACTCACGTTAAAACGTCGTGACAGCTACTGCTGCCCGTTGCCCGGGGGGAGGGAGGTCACGGTCGATCGCGACCGTTCGAGGCAAGGATCCGGCGGTACCAAAGGAGTATCCGTAAAAACGTAGCCGCGAGGAGCAACTGACTCGTTCTCCTGGCCGGCCTACACAACTCCTGGACCCCAGGACATCCTTCCTCGTCCCCCCCCAAAGCAGGGTAGGCTAGGAAAGTAGCTCTGATACCAGGTGTTATGAATGAACTTGTTAGAGTGCGCAGATATCGAATAACAAGAATGAGAATTACAGAATCACGAAACAATGAGAAAGGCACGACTAAATAGGGGAAATCCTAGCTAGGCGAAGAGGTAGGGCGAGGATGGCTCGGTGATGGTTGCGATTGGTGCGGAGCCGACTCGGGAGTGGTTCGGTGCGACGAATTAGGCCGAACAGGTTCGTCGCGACACCTTCGGGATGTACTCACTAAAGTGCAAGTACAGTAAGGGATTGTAATTCCTTACACACATATTCTTAGTATCACTCATATTGCTAAGTAATGATATCACTCTAGTACCACTTATATCGCTAAGTAACGCACTTACTCTTAGTACCACCCATATCGCTAAGTAATGCACTTACTCATAGTACCACTCATATCGCTAAGTAATGCACTTACTCTTAGTATCACTCATATCGCAAAGTAACGCAATTACTCCTAGTACCACTCAGATTGCTAAGTAACGCACTTACTCCTAGTACCACTCATATCGCTAAGTAACGCACATACTCTTAGTATCACTCAGATTATTAAGTAACGCACTTACTCTTGGTACCACTCATATCGCTAAGTAATGCACTTACTCTTGGTACCACTCATATCGCTAAGTAACGCACTTACTCCTAGTACCACTCATATCGCTAAGTAACGCACTTGCTCATAGCTTCACTCATATCGCTAAGTAACGCACTTGCTCATAGCATCACTCATATCGCTAAGTAATGCACATACTGATAGTACCAATCATATCGCTAAGTAACGCACTTACTCATAGTACCACTCATATCGCTAAGTAACACACTCACTCATAGTATTACCGATATTGTTAAGTAAAGCACTCACTCATAGTACCACTCATATCGCAAAGTTACACACTTATTCATAGTACCACTCATATCGCTAAGTAACGCACTCACTCTTAGTACCACTCATATCGCTAAGTAGCGTACTTACTCATAGTACCACTCATGTAGCAAAGTAATGCACTTACTTATGGTACACTCATATCCCTACGTAAAGCACTCATTCATAGAACCACTCACATAGCTAAGTAACGCACTCATGCTTAGTACCACTCTTATCGCTATATAACGCATTTACTCTTAGTACCACTAATATTGCTAAGTTACGCATTCACTCTTAGTACCACTCATATTGCTAAGTAATGCACTCACTCGTAGTACCACTCATATCGCTAAGTAACATGCTTTCTCTTAGTACCACTCATATCGCTATGTAAAACACTCACTTTTAGTACCACTAATATAGCTAAGTAACGCACTCACACTTAGTACCACTCATATTGCTATGTAACGCACATACTCTCAGTATCACTCATATTGCTAAATTATCACTCATAGTACCACTCAATCGCTAAGTAACGCACCTTTTCATAGTACCACTTATATCGCTACGTAACGCACGTACTTATAGTACCACTCATATCGCTAGCACTTACTCATACTGCTACTCATATCGCTAAGTAACGCACTCAATCATAGTGCCACTTATATCGCGAAGGAACGCACTAACTCCTGGTACCACTCATATTGCTAAGTAACGCACTTACTCTTAGTATCACTCATATCGCTAAGTAACGCACTTACTCCTAGTACCACTTATATCGCTAAGTAACGCACTAACCCATAGTACCACTCATATCGCTAAGTAACGCACTCACTCTTAGTACCAATTTATCACTAAGAAATGAACTCACTCATAGTACGACCTATATCGCTAAATAAAGCACTCACTCATAGTACGACTCATTTTGCTAAGTAGCGCATTTACTTATAGAACCACTCACATTGTTAATTAACGTACTTACTTATTGTACCAGTCATATTGTTAAGTAGCGCACTTACTCTTAGTACCACTCATATCGCTGAGTAGTGCACATACTTACTCTTAGTACCATTCATATCGCTAAGTAACGCACTTAATCATAGAACCACTCATATTGCTAAGTAACGCACTTACTCTTAGTACCAGTCATATCGCTAAGTAACGCACTTACTCATAGTACCATTCATATAGCCAAGTAACGCACTTACACATAGTACCACTCATATTGTCAACGGGAGTTGTGTGTTGGCCCCGTCCTCGCTTGGGCGGAGCCAACTTCGTGGTCGGGTGTAGGGGTGCAGCCGACCTGTAGCAGTGGGCGAGCTGGTCGACGGGGTTGGTCGACCTGCACGGGGAGCCACTGCATGGGCGCCGACTTCGGGTGGGCGAGCTGGGAAGTCGACCTGCGGAGGGCGTCGACTTGGTGACGCCGACTTCGGGTAGCCGACTTCGGGGTCGGCTGATAACTGTGCTGGTCGATGATGAGCTGGTCGACCAGGAGTGACGTCGACCTAGAGCTGGTCGACCAGGGGTGTGGTCGACCTGGGGAGGTCGTCTTGAAGTGGACGTCGACCTAGGTGGTCGACGGGCACACATGGGAGCCGCTGGTCGACGTGGTTACCCGGTCGACCTGGTGGTCGACCGAACATGGTGGTCGACGAAGGAAGGGCCGACGTCGACCTCGACCGAGGGATTCAGGACGCCGAACAGCTGGGCGTCGAGTAGCAGAGCGTCAACGTGTTGACGCCGACTTCGGGTAGCCGACTCTGGTGGTCGGCTAGTGCTGGTCGACCTGGAGGAACATCGACCTGGAGCCGTTCGACCGAGGGTGTGGTCGACCTGGTGAGGTCGACTTGGAGTGGCTGCCGACTTGGGAGGTCGACGGGCACGCACAGGAGCAGCTGGTCGACGTGGTTGCCCGGTCGACCAGGTTACCTGGGTGACGAGGATCTGCGAAGGCACGCGAAGGTCGCCCAGGCGAGGTTGGCGAGGACGACCTCGGTGGTGGTATCCCGTGGTCGACCTGGCAGATCAGATGCAGTCGTCAGCACGAAGTTGACTTGGTGTGTGCGCTGTGCAGGTGACGAGGCACTGCACGCCAATCATCTGCGCGCACCTGCGAAGCGGGTGGGAAGCTGTACTGCGGGAGCAACGCTGGCACGCCGTCGATTTGCGCTGTCACGCCGTCGACCTGCAGCGTTGGCAAGCCGCGACTGTGCACTGCTGGAGCGCGGTCGACCAAGTCGTGTTGGCGCGCGGTCGACCATGTTGCGCTGGCAGTCGACCTGTTTACATCATAGCTCTGATGTAATCTTACCTAGCCAACATCATTGTATCATTCGTGTGAACTTTTCCTAGTGGAACTCTTGCCAATTCTCCTCGTGAACTAGCAAGTAGTGTGCGCACAAGGAAACGACTAAGGAACGAACGAACACAGAGATCACACGAGCACCCGTGCCTAGCCCGTAGTCTAGCTCCCGTTGTAGTAGTTATTTCCGCATGGTGCGGTGAGCGTGGACGGCACCCGACTTAGTTGCACCTTACCTAAGTTGTTCGTAGGCCAACAGCTGTGCGGTAGTCACTATGGTAGGCGCCGTAGGTGACACGGGGGTGGTGGACACCCTGGAGGCACGGCTGGAGAACGCGAGGAGACGCCATGAGGCTAACGAGTATGGCGACCTGCCTTGGGCGGTCGTCGAGGCTGGCATCCGTTCCGTGTGGGCGACGGAGCACCCTTCTCGGCCTGCCTCTCCTCGACCGGCGAACACCGAGGGCGGCGTCGACGTGGGCGTCAACGCCGGTGGTGACCAAGTCGGCAGCAGTGCGGGAGGCACGTCGAGGCAGCGTGGTGTGATTCACGCCGATAAAGTCGGCGGCGTTCAGGGGCGAGGAATCTAGTCTTCGGCAGCTGCAGGCTCCTCGCAGGGTGACGTCGGAGGTCGACGAAGTGGATCTTCGCCGATGTCGGCGACCCAGGTGACAGCAGGCGGGATTGCACCGAGCTACGGCTACTTCAAGTTTACGCCGGACAGGATCTTGGTGACTCCCCTGCTGGTCGGTCGACCCGACATTCTCACCTGGAAGGAAGCCATCGAGCCCCAGCTGGAGATGGCCGGGCTGATCAACTTTGCTCGCGGTACCGTGGCGACGCCGGATGACCCCGACTTGCGTGCGGAGTTTCGCGCCGTGCAGCTGTTGACCTTCACGGTCATCTCGCGGTGCTACTCGCCGGGCGTGCAAATCACCCTGAAGTCGTGCAGGGAACATCTCGACGCCGGCCACCGGGCGTGGCACTTCATCGAGTCGACTTACCAAGTCACCGACGACTTGTTCATCGCCCAGCTTGAAGGGCAGCTGACGCACCTGCGTATGGGCGACCAGGAGACCGCGACGGACTACTGCAACCGGGCTCGGCGGATTCTCGCCACCATAACGATGGCAGGTGCGGAGTACTCGTCGGCGTTGTACATCACCCACGTCATGCAGGGACTCTCGAGCAGCTACAACCTGCTGAAGCGGTTGTCGATGGAGCCGGGCATGCGGGCAACGCTCAACGAGGACACGTTGACCTCGTACATTCTGCAGGACGAGGCGATGCAGGAGGCGGAGCGGTCCCAAGAGCTCTGGCGCAAGTAAACTATGTTGCCCCGGCGAAGCAAGGCGGTCGACCGGGGCAGCGTGGACAGTCTGGCGGCGGTGGTAGTAGTGGCTCGAAGCCGACCACGGAAGTCGACAAGAAGAAGTCGACCAAGGACAGCGCTCGAGGAGGCGGAAGTCGACGTCGGGAATGCTGGCTGTGCGGCGACCCCGACCACCTCTCTTTCGAGTGCCCCGACCGCAGTGACTCCGACGACGGCGACAAGGGAGGCCGCGGGAGATCTGACAGTCGTCGTCCTCGTCGAGGAGGAAACCAGCCGCGCAAGGAGAAGCAGTCGACCAAGTCGTCGACCTCGGCGAAGGACGCCGACTCCTCTGTTGGCGGAAAAGGGCGCGACGAAAAGTCGGCGTCGTGGAGCCGACCGTCTCGCTGGCGCCGGAGGCTGGCGAAAAATTCCAGGCGGTGGCGGCAGCCGTGCAGGCGAACCCGGCGGTTGTCCTGCTGGACAGTGGCTGCTCGCACCACCTGATGGGGACGAAGGACGCCTTCGTCGACTTGGGGCCGAGCGGCGACGTGAAGCACGTGCGTGGCTTCAATGGGGCGCTGCAGGACGTCCAGGGTCGCGGCACTGTTGCCCTGCAAGGGGAGGCCGGGAAGCAGGTCCTCATTCCTGACGTACTGTACGTCCCGGGTGTGCGGGCAAACCTGCTCTCAGCCGGCCAGCTGAAGGAGAGCGGCGTGAAGCTGCAGGAGGACGGCGACGGGATGTTGCTCGTCTCGGCGGCGGGAGACGTCCTCGGTCGGGCGTCCTACACCGGGCGAGTCCTCTGCACCGACCTGCGTCCCTGCTCCACGAGGTCGACGTTGGCCATGACGGAGGCCGTGGCCCTGCGGGCGATCGTCTCGGCGACGAAGTCGACGCCGAACAGGCTGCATGCAAGACTGGCGCACGTCGGCATGGACACAATACGGAGCTCGGCGAAGCATGAGGTCGCCACTGGGCTGGACCTCAAGTCGGCGTCCGGCGCCGACTCACCGTGTGTCTCGTGCGTCGGCGGGAAGCTGGCGAGGCACACCTTCCCCGACCAAGGCTCCGACGCCGACGACGTGCTGGCTGTCGTGCACATCGACCTATGTGGTCCATTCCGGGTGGCAGCCAAAGACGGCAGCCTGTACTTCCTGCTGCTGAAGGACCGCAAGACCTGCTACGTGTGGGTGAGGCCGGTCGCCAGGAAGTCCGACATACTGCGGGAGTTCGAGTAGTGGCTGGTGACGGTTGAGCGACAGACCAAGAAGTCGGTGCTAATGCTGCGCTCTGACCGGGGAGGGGAGTTCCTCGGGAAGGACTTCACCGCCCTCGTGAACGGCAAGGGGATCCTCCACGACCTCACCTGCCCGTACACTCCGCAGCAGAACGGCATGGCGGAGAGGGAGATGCGGACGGTGGTGGAGTCGGTGCGGACGATGCTGCTGCACATGGGCGTGCAGCACCACTGGTGGCACCTCGCTCTGCGGCAGGCCGTCTGGGTTCGCAACTGCCTTGAGAGGTCGACGCTGCCGCCGGGGACTACACCGTTCCAGCTGCTCACCGGGAAGAAACCCAACTTGCCGCTGGCATGCGTGTGGGGCTGCATGGCGCAGTTCCTCGTCCCCGAGCAGCAGCGGCGTAGGTGTGAGAGTACGACGGCTTATGCTTGTTATTCATGCTTGCTATTATTTCCTTACGCTATTTCTAGCTTAGGTTTATTTTCTGCATGCATGAATTGCTTGATTCCTTAGGTTCGTTGCTTTACTATAGTTATTATAGTTATAGGCACCGAACCAGGTTACGTGTACCGAACTCAAGCTATTCGGTTGCCACCAAATTGCTTTCTACCGAGTTCGGGAAGGTTCTGTTCGGGACGCTTCGCGACCCTCGGAACATTCGCGTAACACCTGGGTTACCTGCCTTGTGTCGAGCCTATATATAGCCTCGTGTTGTACCCAGGTGATCATTCAATTCACAATCATCTTTTCTGAGCTCGATCCTAGATCCTCACAGTGGGAAGCTGAAGCCGAAGGCCAAGTGGGGCCTTCATCTCGGCGTGTCGGAGGAGAGCAAAGGCTGGGAGCTCCTCGACATCGCCTCCAACCGGGTGGTCACCACGTCAGACGTGGTGTTCTACGAGGACATGTCGCTGGAGGTGTGGAAGTCGGAGCACGGGCCGGTGTCAGGACGGACGCCGACCACCCTGCCGACCGACACCTCGTCGGCGACGTTGCCGAGGTCGGTGAGCTTGCTGACGGGGATGCCGAGGTCGTCCCGCCTTCCTCCCCTTCCCCTGCCCCTCCCCTCGTCGCCGACCTGCGTGGGCTGACTCCGGCGTCGGCCTCCGGCGATGAGGGGAGCAGTGGGGCGTCGCCTGTGGCGCCGACCAAGGGCTTTGCCGGTGGCCGACGTGACGCCCAGCAAGTCGGCCTGGAAGTGAAGTCGACGGCGGGGCAAACGGGACGCAGCAGGCTGAGCAAGAGCAGCCGACAGGGGAGCAAGCAGCAGCGCGGCCGACCTAGGAGCAGTCGGCGACCTGGCAGTCGGCAGGGGAGCTGACCGCAGGGGAGAAATCAGTCAGTACGCCGACCGAGGTGCAGCAGGACGACGAGGACACCGGAGCCAGTGAAGATGAAGGGGGAGGAGTTGGGCGACGACGAGTCCAACGACAGTGACGCGGTGGAGGTCGAGGGTGGACCTCGACGTACCGGCCGACTTCGGAGGCCACCCGACTTCTTCGTCCCTGCTGCCTTCACCACGATGTACGACTGGGAGGACGACGACGACCTGCTGTACGACGACGCCGACGAGGATGAGGAGTTTCCGGAGCTCGACCCCGACATGCTGGCCGACCCCGACCACCGTTGGGACATCTCGACGATGACGGTGAAGGAGGCGTTGGCAAGCTGGAAGGGCCCGGCGGTGAAGGCCGCCATGGAAGAGGAGATCCGCAGCCTCATCAACATGGGCACGTGGGAGCTGGTCGAACGCCCGCCGGGAGTGAACATCATGAAGAACCGGTGGGTGTTGACGACGAAGTACCACATTGATGACACCGTCGAGCAAGAGAAGCCGAGGGTGGTCGTGAAGGGCTTTGTGTAGGTGTACGGCGCCGACTACGAAGAGACGTTCGCGCCGGTAGACAGCTACGTAACGCTTAGGATCTTCCTCAGCATCGTCGCCGTCCTCAACCTCAACATGATGCAGCTCGACATGAAGAACGCCTTCCTGCAGAGCAAGCTCGACCGGGTGCTGTACATGTCCCAGCTAGGCCTGTCGAAGTTTCTGGGGCTCGTACTTGCGCTCCCCAGCTCCTCCCCATCTGACCCTTGGTTGGGTGTAGGTGAGCGTTTTGGCGCCCTTAACGATTACGGGCGCATTCCAAAGTGAAAACTTGAAATCAGGGCATGTGAGAAGTTTGCACTTACACTGTATTTTACTATGATACGTGCAGTTATCTACTTATTTTAGAAGTCAAAGATACCTAATACTACACATGTCTTCAATAGTCATCAAACCTACCTAGCCTGCAATGTTCTACTTCTCCACACTTACTACAGATATAGCATGCAGTGCTCAGCTACTCTACTCTAATCAAACATGCCATGCGAGCCTATTTGGCAGGCTTCCTCCCCTTCCTCCCCTTCTCCTCAAACAAGGCATAGGCCGCTGTCCAGTCCACCGGGTAATCTAGCATCTTCACTGTCATCAGCTCCCCCAGGCTAACATCAGTAAGAGCAACACGATCCCACGACTTAATAATGTTTTGGCGGGAAAAGCCCCTCTCACACTCAACAGTGTTGAGGGGCAACACAGAGACCGCACGCCAGAGCGAGACTATGGTGGGATAGTCATCCTTCCAGTCTGTCGTGCGCAGCATGTTGGTGAGAGCCTGATGGAAGCTCTACTTCTTGAACTTCTTCTTCATGGTGGCTGTGAAGAGGCGCATCTGCGCAGCCAGAGGGACTCCTGCCAAGGACATATACATGGTTAGAATATGTCAATGTTGGAGAAGAATATGTAGAACGTTAGAACATACTTAGAACATACGCCTCTCACTTACCAGATAGCTGGTTCTTGAACATGTCAAGGAGCTCGGTGAGATGGAGCTTCAGCCAAGCGTCCTGCTCTCCTGCACAGAGGGGATACTTATCAGGGGTGAAAAAACCAACACCATCGAAATGGCGCAGGTCCGCCATCCTCTTCCCCAGCGACTTAATCAGGCGCTGTGCAAAACGCCGCGCCAGGTCCACGCAGGCCTCCAAGTCGCATCCCCCCCCAGGGTTCTCAGGGTCGATAATGTTCTCGTGGAGCTCGATCTCGGCTTTTGCAGGTTTGCCGTTCTCGTCCACTCCCTTGTGTTGGGTGCAAATTTACATTGCACGACATCCTGCCGTCTGTTTGTACGAGTATGCGTGTGCGAATGCATTTGGGTGTGAATGGAATGTTCGTGTGTTTGTTTGCTTTCGCAATTTTCGCTTGATGCATTTGCAGGTACTCGCGCAATGTGCGCTTCGGCACGACATTGTACGCGCTATGAACAATGCAAGCAGAAAGGACGAGCTCGCAAAGGAACCCAAGATGGAAGCTTTGCAGTTCGGTTGAGTTGATTGCGCAGATTCAGTTCTATCCAACTCGAAATTGTACTGTTTTGTTTGGTTAACTATAGTGTAGCAGGGAAGGCACTATAGGGGTACAATTTAGGTGAAGGTTGGATGTTGTTTGTCTGTATCTGCATGCTACAAGGCCAGGGGAAACCAGCGGAACCAGCATTTGGCTGGTTGGGCAAAGACAAAACAGGTTCTGTTTTTAGAACCTGAACCTGATTGTTGTTTTCCCAGGTTGGAAAAACAGAACCAGAGGTTGTTTACCAACCTACCACCTGCTATTTTGTCCAGCCAGGTTGGTTCTGTTGCTTGGAATTATTTGGGATCATCCCTGGTTGTTCCCAGGTTGATTCCCAAGGTCCTTGCTAGCTAGAACTATTTAATCCTTCTCTGTTTGTACCTGAATATAGTCAAATTGATTCAAGCGAATTCCTTCCTCGCTGGAATTTCGTTTCTGCGCTATTCGACGGCGGAATGCTACCCGAGTCAACGCTAGTATGCTAGCACTCCAACGCTAGGCAAACGCTGTCCGAGCCATAACTTAGTAATGGCAGAACTTTTCGCGAGGCAACTTGGCTCATTTTAAAGCTCTTGGAGCGAGCTTCGATATAGCGAATTCTCAGCTTAATCCGACCGACGGTCTGCACGGCACGCTGCGCGACGTTCAAGGTACTCTTGCTGTTTTGACTAAGTCCTTCTTGATCCCTCTCTCTACAAACTCGGACCCGAGGATAGGGGCTGGTCTTGTACCAGGCACCCAGGGACCCTTGGAGGTGACCCCGAGGAGAGGTTTTAAGTTTGATTAAGTCCTAATAGCTTGAGTTTATTAGGCCCTTACACCAACAAGCTGGTATCAGAGCTGCGTTATAGTGATCCTCGTTATAGGTAGCTATGGCGGGCAACACCTCGGCGGGAGCTGGTGAATCTTCAGCCCAAGATCGTAGCGGCAGCCAAGATTCTGGTCTTTCAGCGCCAAGGGGAGCGCGAACAAACCAGGGCTCGCTTGTCAAGGAGGTGCTGAAGAATTTCACCGTCGAGAAGTTCAATGGTGAGGGCTATGATGATTGGGCCTGGAAAATGCAATTATATTTCCGTCAGATCGGTTTGCTGAAACTAATGATTGGGGAGGAGCCTAGACCGAGTGACCCCACGCTGCAGGAAGATTGGGACGAGCGCTCCTCGGCTGGCTACTATTTGATGTCGCAGAGTTTGGAGCTGAACCAGCGTCACCACATCATGCACCTGCTGCCGGAGGTTGAATGCGGTCCGAAGGCGTGGACCGTGTTGAAGGAGCTGCACGCCCCGACCTCCGTTGTCGCAACGTTGATGCTGGAGAGGGAGCTGTCCGCGTTGCGCCTGAGCGAGGGAGAGCCGGTGCAACCAGTCCTGGACAAGATGCGCGACCTCTACGCGAAGTTGGCGACCGCGGGAATCACCTACCCGGAGCAGACCAAGTGCTTGAAGATGCTCTCGCTGCTGCCTGAATCGTGGCTTCAATTCACGAGCGGATTGAGCCTGCCGCAGAACCAGAGCTTGTGGACGCTCGAGTGGGTGCGGACGAAGATTCTGGAGGAGGACTTCCGTCGCCGCCAACTGAGGGGTGGAGACGACGGCAGCAGCGGCTACGGGATGCAAGGGAGCCGACGTGGCAGAGGACGTGGCTTCGGTGGTGCTGGACGCGGTGCAAAGAAAGACGACGACTCCAACGACCAACAAGGAGGTACCGGTTGGGGTCGCGGTGCGAAATCTGGACGTGGGGGCAAGTCGGGTGCTGGTGGCAAAATGAAAGGGAGTTGCTGGTATTGTGAGAAGGAAGGGCACCCCTGGTTTTTGTGCTATAAGAAACCCGATGGATGGACCCCCCAGAATCGTCACCAGGATGGCGGCGCGCGGAGGAACCAGAAAAACGGCGCCAACATGGTCGCTGATTCGTCCGACAACAACCCGAAGGGCATCGGCGGTGCGGAGAAGAAGAAGGAGCGCACCGCGGGCCAATTCTTCCATGTGGGAGACAAGGGGGAGCAAGGAGACGCCTCTGCCAAAGTTGGAGCAGAGCTGCACCCCCTAGACTATTGGGTGTTGGACACAGGCGCTGCTTGGACGATGACGCCGCGCAAGGACCTGCTGGACGAAGTACGAGCTGCACCGATCAATGAAGTGTGCTCCGCCTCTGGACACATGTTGAAGGTGGCTGGTGCGGGACGAGCTGCGTTTAAGGGAGCGGATGGCAAGCCGGTGGTGCTGCACGACGTTCTCTTCGTCCCCGACCTGAAGGCCAACCTTATCTCCCTCCGTAAGCTTGGCAAGGCTGGGGTGAACACCAACACGGATGGGGCACGCACTTATAAGGGGAAGCTGGGCAATCGGGTGCTTTGGGATCTGCACGAGAGCAAGGACGTGTACAGATCTATGTGGCAGCTGCCGGCCCTGGCGTGGCATGGTGGGGGGCAGGCTGGAGAGGGGTCTGCATCCCAGGGGGAGTGCAATGCCGTTGGAGGGGTTGGTGTGAAAGTGTCGGCCAGATCTGGGGAGACAGATTGGGCAACGGCACACCGGCGCTTAGGGCATGTGGCAATGCCTTTGCTGAAGCAGCTGGAGAAGGATGGAGCCGTTAAGGGTCTGAAGCTGAACGGACAGCCACCCGATGACAACTGTGAAATCTGTTTGCTTTCAAAGTTCACCCGTTTCCCTTTCCATAGTGTGGCTGGCAGGAGCAAGAAGCCTTTGGAGCTGGTCCACATGGACTTGGTGGGGCCGCTGCCGGTGCAAGGGCACAAGGGGGAGCGGTATTTTCTTACAATTGTGGATGACTGGAGCAGGCTGATGTGGGCGTATCCGCTGAAGCAGAAGGACCACGCCGCCTCCACGATACGGGACGATTGGCTGCCATTCGTGGAGAAGCAGGCGGAGTATGTAGTGAAGCGGATTAGGACAGACCGGGGTGGTGAGTTCCTTGGAGCTGAAATGACGGCCTGGCTCAAGAAGCAGGGCATCCAGAGAGAGCTGACCACGGCTTATACCCCACAGTCCAATGGTGTAGCAGAACGGGCAAACCGGACCATTCTGGAGACAGCTAGGGCGCTGCTCATAGAATCTGGGCTGAGCAATTCTATGTGGCCTCATGCTGTTCGGCACGCCACCGTCGCTAGGAACAGGGTGCTCACCAAGGTTGGGGATGACTCGTGGGTGCCGTTGGAGAGGTGGCTTGGGAGGAAGCCGCCGGTGGACATGCTGAGGGTGTTCGGTTGCATGGCAGTCGCCCACGTCCCCAAGACCTACCGCAGTAAGTTGGGGGCGAGTGCAATCTGGTGTGTGCATTTGGGGCTGGCTGCTGAGAGCAAGGGATGGCTGCTGTGGGAACCATCCAAGGGTGTGTTGTTTGACAGCAGGGATGTGAAATTCATTGAGGGCATGATGTATGGGAGCTGGGAGAAACAGCCGGAGGCAAGGGTGTCCCAGCAGATGGAGCAGATCACCATGCAGCTGGACCTGACTCCTAGTGTGTGGGAGGAGGGAGAGGAGGCAGCTGCTGGAAATGGTGATGGAGAGAAGGTACAGGAGGCATCTGCTGGTGGAGAAAATGGTGTGGAAACTGGCGGCAGCACTAGTGGAGCTGCTGGACCCGAGGGAGGAGAGAAGCAGCAGGGAAAAACTAAGAAGCCGAAGGGTGTCGTTATGAAGGGATGGGAGACACCCGTCTCCAGGCCAGGACGTACCCGTATGGCTACTAAGAAGCTGACTGCAGGAACTGATGCAGCAGAGCAGCAGCTAGGGACCGAAGAGGCATTGCTGATTCTACCTCATGGCTATGACCCGGATGAGGAGGATGAGCCTGCGTACTGTTTTCTTGCCCCTGCACCAGAGGAACCAGCTAGCATGGAGGAGGCATTAGCTGGACCAGATAGGGACAAGTGGCTGGCTTCTAGGGATGCTGAGTACCAGAGTCTGCTGGAGAATAGGACATGGGATCTGGTGGTGCTGCCTGATGGGAAGAAAGCGATACAATGCAAGTGGGTGCTGAGGATCAAGACCGATGACAAGGGGCAGGTTACCATCTACAAGAGTAGGCTGGTGGCGAAGGGGTTTATGCAGAAGGAGAAGCAGGACTTCAACGAGATCTTTGCTCCCACTGCCAAACCCTCTACCCTCCGTGTCTTGTTGGCAGATGCAGCTGTTAGTGGGAAATTCATCATTCAGATGGATATTTCAACGGCATTCCTGAATGGGATTTTAGAGGAGGATGTGTACATGACGCAGCCGCCTGGGTATGAGGATGGTACGGGCAGGGTGTGCAAGCTCAACAAGTCCATCTACGGCTTGAAGCAGGCGCCACGCTGCTGGTACCAGAAGTTGGCAGCTGTTTTAGAGGAGATGGGATTCAGGACCAGCAGCTGTGATGAGAGCCTCTTTCTCAAAGGCGAGGGGGAGAAGCTGGTGCTGTTTCTGGTCTATGTGGACGACATTCTTCTCTTCAGCAGCAGCATGAAGGAGATCCAGAAAGTGCAGCAGCAACTGATGGAAAACTTCAAGTGCAAGAACCTTGGGGAGGTAAAGTACTACCTCGGGATGCACGTGGAGAGGGATCCAGATCACAGGTGGTTGAAGCTGCACCAGGAGAAGTTCATCAAGGAGCTGGGGAAGAAGTATGGGATTGAGAATGAGCGCAAGGTTGCAACTCCCCTGCCAGCAGAATTCAAGCTTGTGAAGGCTGCAGAGGATGAAGGGGTTGAAGCTGAAGAGCAGCAGCAATTTCAGTCCTTGGTGGGCAGCCTCTTGTACGCAGCAGTTCACACGAGGCCCGACATCTCTTTCTCGGTTGGGCAGCTGGCTAGGGTGGTGCAGAATCCATCAGAGGAGCAGGTGGATGCAGCTGAGCGTGTGGTGAAGTACCTGAACTCTCACCCAAGCATTGGAGTTCAATACTCCGCATCTGCACAGGTGAAGCAGAAAGGGGTGGAGGTGCTGAAAGAGAAGGGGGAGAGGCTTGGAGAAGGCAAGCTATTTCTCACTTGCTTTACCGATGCTACGTAGGCTTCTGAGAAGGAGGATTCCTCATCTGTGGGAGGATACATCTGCGTAGTTGGGGGAGGACCTGTTAGTTGGAGGTCCAAGAAGCAGACGGAGACTGCCGTAGAATCAGAGTACATGGCGATGTTCCATGGGGTGAAGGAGGTGATTTGGCTGAGGAGGCTGTTAGAGGAGATTGGCCAGGAGCAGAAAGTTGCTACGCCGCTGTTTTGTGATAGCAAGGGGGCTCTTGGGATGGCCAGAAACGCTGTGCTTCATGGGCTGAACAAGCACATGCGTATCAAGTGGCACTGGCTGCGTAAGGAGGTGAAGAGGGGGACGGTGCATCCGATCTACATCAAGACTCACCAGCAGCCAGCAGACTTTCTCACCAAGAGGCTTGCGGATGAGCCTCATTGGCGTTGTGTGCGCATGAGTGGAATGAGCATGAACTAGCATGGAATGACGGGGATGCAGCCGGCAGGCTGAGGGGGAGTGTGTTGGGTGCAAATGCACATTGCACGACATCCTGCCGTCTGTTTGTACGAGTATGCGTGTGCGAATGCATTTGCGTGTGAATGGTGTGTTCGTGTGTTTGTTTGCTTTCGCAATTTTCGCTTGATGCATTTGCAGGTACTCGCGCAATGTGCGCTTCGGCACAACATTGTACGCGCTATGAACAGTGCAAGCAGAAAGGACGAGCTCGCAAAGGAACCCAAGATGGAAGCTTTGCAGTTCGGTTGAGTTGATTGCGCAGATTCAGTTCTATCCAACTCGAAATTGTACTGTTTTGTTTGGTTAACTATAGTGTAGCAGGGAAGGCACTATAGGGGTACAATTTAGGTGAAGGTTGGATGTTGTTTGTCTGTATCTGCATGCTACAAGGCCAGGGGAAACCAGCGGAACCAGCATTTGGCTGGTTGGGCAAAGACAAAACAGGTTCTGTTTTTAGAACCTGAACCTGGTTGTTGTTTTCCCAGGTTGGAAAAACAGAACCAGAGGTTGTTTACCAACCTACCACCTGCTATTTTGTCCAGCCAGGTTGGTTCTGTTGCTTGGAATTATTTGGGATCATCCCTGGTTGTTCCCAGGTTGATTCCCAAGGTCCTTGCTAGCTAGAAGTATTTAATCCTTCTCTGTTTGTACCTGAATATAGTCAAATTGATTCAAGCGAATTCCTTCCTCGCTGGAATTTCGTTTCTGCGCTATTCGACGGCGGAGTGCTACCCGAGTCAACGCTAGTATGCTAGCACTCCAACGCTAGGCAAACGCTGTCCGAGCCATAACTTAGTAATGGCAGAACTTTTCGCGAGGCAACTTGGCTCATTTTAAAGCTCTTGGAGCGAGCTTCGATATAGCGAATTCTCAGCTTAATCCGACCGACGGTCTGCACGGCACGCTGCGCGACGTTCAAGGTACTCTTGCTGTTTTGACTAAGTCCTTCTTGATCCCTCTCTCTACAAACTCGGACCCGAGGATAGGGGCTGGTCTTGTACCAGGCACCCAGGGACCCTTGGAGGTGACCCCGAGGAGAGGTTTTAAGTTTGATTAAGTCCTAATAGCTTGAGTTTATTAGGCCCTTACACCAACAGGGAAACCAGCGGAACCAGCATTTGGCTGGTTGGGCAAAGACAAAACAGGTTCTGTTTTTAGAACCTGAACCTGGTTGTTGTTTTCCCAGGTTGGAAAAACAGAACCAGAGGTTGTTTACCAACCTACCACCTGCTATTTTGTCCAGCCAGGTTGGTTCTGTTGCTTGGAATTATTTGGGATCATCCCTGGTTGTTCCCAGGTTGATTCCCAAGGTCCTTGCTAGCTAGAAGTATTTAATCCTTCTCTGTTTGTACCTGAATATAGTCAAATTGATTCAAGCGAATTCCTTCCTCGCTGGAATTTCGTTTCTGCGCTATTCGACGGCGGAGTGCTACCCGAGTCAACGCTAGTATGCTAGCACTCCAACGCTAGGCAAACGCTGTCCGAGCCATAACTTAGTAATGGCAGAACTTTTCGCGAGGCAACTTGGCTCATTTTAAAGCTCTTGGAGCGAGCTTCGATATAGCAAATTCTCAGCTTAATCCGACCGACGGTCTGCACGGCACGCTGCGCGACGTTCAAGGTACTCTTGCTGTTTTGACTAAGTCCTTCTTGATCCCTCTCTCTACAAACTCGGACCCGAGGATAGGGGCTGGTCTTGTACCAGGCACCCAGGGACCCTTGGAGGTGACCCCGAGGAGAGGTTTTAAGTTTGATTAAGTCCTAATAGCTTGAGTTTATTAGGCCCTTACACCAACAGGGAAACCAGCGGAACCAGCATTTGGCTGGTTGGGCAAAGACAAAACAGGTTCTGTTTTTAGAACCTGAACCTGGTTGTTGTTTTCCCAGGTTGGAAAAACAGAACCAGAGGTTGTTTACCAACCTACCACCTGCTATTTTGTCCAGCCAGGTTGGTTCTGTTGCTTGGAATTATTTGGGATCATCCCTGGTTGTTCCCAGGTTGATTCCCAAGGTCCTTGCTAGCTAGAACTATTTAATCCTTCTCTGTTTGTACCTGAATATAGTCAAATTGATTCATGTGAATTCCTTCCTCGCTGGAATTTCGTTTCTACGCGGTTCGTTGGCGGAATGCTACCCGAGTCAACGCTAGTACGCTAGCACTCTAATGCTAGGCAAACACCGTCTGAGCCATAACTTCGTAATGGCAGAACTTTTCGCGAGGCAACTTGGCTCATTTTAAAGCTCTTGGAGCGAGCTTCGATATAGCGAATTCTCAGCTTAATCCAATCGACGGTCTGCACGGCACGCTGCGCGACGTTCAAGGTACTCTTGCTGTTTTGACTAAGTCCTTCTTGATCCCTCTCTCTACAAACTCGGACCCGAGGATAGGGGCTGGTCTTGTACCAGGCACCCAGGGACCCTTGGAGGTGACCCCGAGGAGAGGTTTTAAGTTTGATTAAGTCCTAATAGCTTGAGTTTATTAGGCCCTTACACCAACAAAGCAGGCCCTCCAAGCGCGTTTCCTGTGCAAGGATCTTGGCGAGCTTCGTCATTACCTCGGCATGGAGATCCGTCGTAATCGTGCTGCCCGCACCATCTCTCTCCCTCAATCCTTCTACATCTACTCCATTCTTGAGCGCTTTGAAATGTCGCAGGCCAAGCCGGTTTCCACTCCTCTTCCTGCTAACCATCAGCTTACTGCCCATGCCGTTCCCGCTCCCTCCTCAGAACTGCGACCCTATCCTGAGCTCGTTGGGTCACTCATGTATGCTATGCTGTGCACTCGCCTCGATCTTGCTTACCCCTTTAGTGTCCTCTCTCGTTTTGTTGGCCTTGGTCGCCACACTGACGTGCACTGGGCGGCTGCCAAGCGCGTTCTCGGCTATCTCCGCGCTACCTCTGATCTTGCACTCACTCTTGGTGGCTCTTCCCCCCCCGTTCTTTCCGGTTACAGTTATTCCTCCTACACTGATTCTCGCCCTCATCACGCTCCTCCCAGGGTTATGGTTTCACTCTTGGCAGTGGCCTCATCAGCTGGCGCTCCATTCGTTCATCCTCTGTCTGTCTTTCCACCTGCGAGGCTGAGTTGTACGCAGGCACATTGGCGGCTCAGGAGGCTCGCTGGCTCTCGTTTCTCCTTGCCGAGCTTGGTCACTCTCAGCCCTCTGTGACGCTCTCCTGTGACAGTGCGGGTGCGCATGATTCACCTCACTGAAAATCCTGTCTATCACGCTCGCAGCAAACACATCGAGGTCCGCTACTTCTTCGTACGCGAGCTGGTGAAGTCTGGCTTCCTCTGCCTTCGCAAGGTGGCCGCTACTGCCAACCTTGCTGACATTTTCACCAAGGCTCTTCTTCGTGCGCCACACCGTTTCTACGTGCGCGCACTTGGGCTCACTCGTCTCGCCACTTTTGGGGGTGTTCCGATTCGCTAGGTGTTTTGTTCGAGAGCTTCACCTAGCCTGGGGGTGTGTTGGAGTAGGCTAGAGCTCGCTCTAACATTTATCATGGTGTTCTTTTGTGATTTCGCAATGTTTAGAGCGAGTTACGCTTTCAGTTCAGTTTAAGATCATTTCTTAGTTTCTAGCACAAACTGAACACACCCAAAGTTCAATAAGGCTTTCCTACATTTGTCTCTTGACACTCTTGTTAGTTAACCTTCTTCAACCTATCTTGCTAGCCATGGCTACCACTCTCATATTAACAGTCGATGAGGTGTGGAAGTCAGAGCATGGGCCGGTGCCGGGGCGGACGCAGGTCGACCAGCCGACGGACACCTCGACATCGACACTCCCATTGCTCGCCGAGGTCGGTGAGATTGCTGATGAGGACGCCGAGGACGTCTGCCCTCTTTGCCTTTGCCCTGCCCCTCCTGCCCCACCCATTGTAGCCGACCTGCATGAGCTGACATTGATGTCAGCCAGCAACGATGAGGGGAGCAGTGGAGCGTTGCCTAATCTCACAGGTGGAGAAGTACCTCGGGCTGGAGATCGTGCGCGACAGGCCAGCGAGGAAGCTGTGGCTGCACCAGCAGGGCTACGCCGACAAGCTACGTGTTCGTCTACGGAGGGGCCGCAGTCCTTTGGTCTAGCCAATGCATCAAGTGCAGGACGCTTTCGTCGACTGAGTCGGAGTACATGGCTGGCACCGAAGCCGCCAAGGAGGGACGCCGCCTTCACTTCCTCCTTGCATAGTTCCGGCTGCTAGACGCCGGGACGCCAACTGTCATTCAGATGGACAAGTCGGCCATTACGGTCGCCGAGGGCTTGGGGCTGCAGGGCAACCTCAAGCACATGGAGCGACGCTACGCCTGGCTGCAGCACATGGTGAAGCGCGGAAAGTTTTTTCTGAAGTACATCCCGACCACCGAGCAGCCGGCCGACTTTCTGACGAAGGCGCTGCACTTTCCGGCCTTCAACCGGTGCTCCGTCGCAATCGGCCAAGTGCGCCTGGCCGACGTGGGCGACGGTGATTACGACGTGCAGCAGTAGATGTAGCTGTGCCCTTCTGCACGGCTGGTGCGGTGACGGCGTGCTGTGTGTTGTATGCACGCCGACGAGTTATTCTCCGAGTAGTGCTGTCGTATAGGCTGGGGGGCCCAATGTGTGAACGCAGCAGGGGAGTGTCAACGGGAGTTGTGTGTTGGCCTCGTCCTCGCTTGGGCGGAGCCGACTTCGTGGTTGGGTGTGCGGGAGATGCAGCCAACCTGCAGGAGTGGGCGACGCCGATTAGGGCAAGCTGGTCGACGGGTTGGTCGATCTGCACCTAGCCACTGCAGAGCCGCCAACTTCGGGAAGCCGGTGGCCGAATTCAACCTGGTGGTCGACGAGGGGAGACGTTGACATGGGAGGGGCGTCGATTTGGGAGGGAGCCGTCTTTGATGGGAGGTCGACTTGGTGTTGGTGTAAGGGCCTAATAAACTCAAGCTATTAGGACTTAATCAAACTTAAAACCTCTCCTCGGGGTCACCTCCAAGGGTCCCTGGGTGCCTGGTACAAGACCAGCCCCTATCCTCGGGTCCGAGTTTGTAGAGAGAGGGATCAAGAAGGACTTAGTCAAAACAGCAAGAGCACCTTGAACGTCGCGCAGCGTGCCGTGCAGACCGTCGGTCGGATTAAGCTGAGAATTCGCTATATCGAAGCTCGCTCCAAGAGCTTTAAAATGAGCCAAGTTGCCTTGCGAAAAGTTCTGCCATTACTAAGTTCTGGCTCAGACGGTGTTTGCCTAGCATTAGAGTGCTAGCGTACTAGCGTTGACTCGGGTAGCATTCCGCCAACGAACCGCGTAGAAACGAAATTCCAGCGAGGAAGGAATTCACATGAATCAATTTGACTATATTCAGGTACAAACAGAGAAGGATTAAATAGTTCTAGCTAGCAAGGACCTTGGGAATCAACCTGGGAACAACCAGGGATGATCCCAAATAATTCCAAGCAACAGAACCAACCTGGCTGGACAAAATAGCAGGTGGTAGGTTGGTAAACAACCTCTGGTTCTGTTTTTCCAACCTGGGAAAACAACAACCAGGTTCAGGTTCTAAAAACAGAACCTGTTTTGTCTTTGCCCAACCAGCCAAATGCTGGTTCCGCTGGTTTCCCCTGGCCTTGTAGCATGCAGATACAGAAAAACAACATCCAACCTTCACCTAAATTGTACCCCTATAGTGCCTTCCCTGCTACACTATAGTTAACCAAACAAAACAGTACGATTTCGAGTTGGATAGAACTGAATCTGCGCAATCAACTCAACCGAACTGCAAAGCTTCCATCTTGGGTTCCTTTGCGAGCTCGTCCTTTCTGCTTGCACTGTTCATAGCGCATACAATGTTGTGCCGAAGCGCACATTGCGCGAGTACCTGCAAATGCATCAAGCGAAAAATGCGAAAGCAAACAAACACACGAACACACCATTCACACACAAATGCATTCGCACACGCATACTCGTACAAAACAGACGGCAGGATGTCGTGCAATGTGCATTTGCACCCAACACACTCCCCCTCAGCCTGCCGGCTGCATCCCCATCATTCCATGCTAGTTCATGCTCATTCCACTCATGCGCACACAACGCCAATGAGGCTCATCCGCAAGCCTCTTGGTGAGAAAGTCTGCTGGCTGCTGGTGAGTCTTGATGTAGATCGGATGCACCGTCCCCCCATTCACCTCCTTACGCAGCCAGTGCCACTTGATACGCATGTGCTTGTTCAGCCCATGAAGCACAGCGTTTCTGGCCATCCCAAGAGCCCCCTTGCTATCACAAAACAGCGGCGTAGCAACTTTCTGCTCCTGGCCAATCTCCTCTAACAGCCTCCTCAGCCAAATTACCTCCTTCACCCCATGGAACATCGCCATGTACTCTGATTCTACGGAAGAGAGTGCCGTCTCCGTCTGCTTCTTGGACCTCCAACTAACAGGTCCTCCCCCAACTACGCAGATGTATCCTCCCACAGATGAGGAATCCTCCTTCTCAGAAGCCCATGTAGCATCGGTAAAGCAAGTGAGAAATAGCTTGCCTTCTCCAAGCCTCTCCCCCTTCTCTTTCAGCACCTCCACCCCTTTCTGCTTCACCTGTGCAGATGCGGAGTATTGAACTCCAATGCTTGGGTGAGAGTTCAGGTACTTCACCACACGCTCAGCTGCATCCACCTGCTCCTCTGATGGATTCTGCACCACCCTAGCCAGCTGCCCAACCGAGAAAGAGATGTCGGGCCTCGTGTGAACTGCTGCGTACAAGAGGCTGCCCACCAAGGACTGAAATTGCTGCTGCTCTTCAGCTTCAACCCCTTCATCCTCTGCAGCCTTCACAAGCTTGAATTCTGCTGGCAGGGGAGTTGCAACCTTGCGCTCATTCTCAATCCCATACTTCTCCCCCAGCTCCTTGATGAACTTCTCCTGGTGCAGCTTCAACCACCTGTGATCTGGATCCCTCTCCACGTGCATCCCGAGGTAGTACTTTACCTCCCCAAGGTTCTTGCACTTGAAGTTTTTCATCAGTTGCTGCTGCACTTTCTGGATCTCCTTCATGCTGCTGCTGAAGAGAAGAATGTCGTCCACATAGACCAGAAACAGCACCAGCTTCTCCCCCTCGCCCTTGAGAAAGAGGCTCTCATCACAGCTGCTGGTCCTGAATCCCATCTCCTCTAAAACAGCTGCCAACTTCTGGTACCAGCAGCGTGGCGCCTGCTTCAAGCCGTAGATGGACTTGTTGAGCTTGCACACCCTGCCCGTACCATCCTCATACCCAGGCGGCTGCGTCATGTACACATCCTCCTCTAAAATCCCATTCAGGAATGCCGTTGAAATATCCATCTGAATGATGAATTTCCCACTAACAGCTGCATTGCGGTAGATCTTGGGGACGTGGGCGACTGCCATGCAACCGAACACCCTCAGCATGTCCACCGGCGGCTTCCTCCCAAGCCACCTCTCCAACGGCACCCACGAGTCATCCCCAACCTTGGTGAGCACCCTGTTCCTAGCGACAGTGGCGTGCCGGACAGCATGAGGCCACATAGAATTTCTCAGCCCAGATTCTATGAGCAGCGCCCTAGCTGTCTCCAGAATGGTCCGGTTTGCCCGTTCTGCTACACCATTGGACTGTGGGGTATAAGCCGTGGTCAGCTCTCTCTGGATGCCCTGCTTCTTGAGCCAGGCCGTCATTTCAGCTCCAAGGAACTCACCACCCCGGTCTGTCCTAATCCGCTTCACTACACACTCCGCCTGCTTCTCCACGAATGGCAGCCAATCGTCCCGTATCGTGGAGGCGGCGTGGTCCTTCTGCTTCAGCGGATACGCCCACATCAGCCTGCTCCAGTCATCCACAATTGTAAGAAATACCGCTCCCCCTTGTGCCCTTGCACCGGCAGCGGCCCCACCAAGTCCATGTGGACCAGCTCCAAAGGCTTCTTGCTCCTGCCAGCCACACTATGGAAAGGGAAACGGGTGAACTTTGAAAGCAAACAGATTTCACAGTTGTCATCGGGTGGCTGTCCGTTCAGCTTCAGACCCTTAACGGCTCCATCCTTCTCCAGCTGCTTCAGCAAAGGCATTGCCACATGCCCTAAGCGCCGGTGTGCCGTTGCCCAATCTGTCTCCCCAGATCTGGCCGACACTTTCACACCAACCCCTCCAACGGCATTGCACTCCCCCTGGGATGCAGACCCCTCTCCAGCCTGCCCCCCACCATGCCACGCCAGGGCCGGCAGCTGCCACATAGATCTGTACACGTCCTTGCTCTCGTGCAGATCCCAAAGCACCCGATTGCCCAGCTTCCCCTTATAAGTGCGTGCCCCATCCGTGTTGGTGTTCACCCCAGCCTTGCCAAGCTTACGGAGGGAGATAAGGTTGGCCTTCAGGTCGGGGACGAAGAGAACGTCGTGCAGCACCACCGGCTTGCCATCCGCTCCCTTAAACGCAGCTCGTCCCGCACCAGCCACCTTCAACATGTGTCCAGAGGCGGAGCACACTTCATTGATCGGTGCAGCTCGTACTTCGTCCAGCAGGTCCTTGCGCGGCGTCATCGTCCAAGCAGCGCCTGTGTCCAACACCCAATAGTCTAGGGGGTGCAGCTCTGCTCCAACTTTGGCAGAGGCGTCTCCTTGCTCCCCCTTGTCTCCCACATGGAAGAATTGGCCCGCGGTGCGCTCCTTCTTCTTCTCCGCACCGCCGTTGCCCTTCGGGTTGTTGTCGGACGAATCAGCGACCATGTTGGCGCCGTTTTTCTGGTTCCTCCGCGCGCCGCCATCCTGGTGACGATTCTGGGGGGTCCATCCATCGGGTTTCTTATAGCACAAAAACCAGGGGTGCCCTTCCTTCTCACAATACCAGCAACTCCCTTTCATTTTGCCACCAGCACCCGACTTGCCCCCACGTCCAGATTTCGCACCGCGACCCCAACCGGTACCTCCTTGTTGGTCGTTGGAGTCGTCGTCTTTCTTTGCACCGCGTCCAGCACCACCGAAGCCACGTCCTCTGCCACGTCGGCTCCCTTGCATCCCGTAGCCGCTGCTGCCGTCGTCTCCACCCCTCAGTTGGCGGCGACGGAAGTCCTCCTCCAGAATCTTCGTCCGCACCCACTCGAGCGTCCACAAGCTCTGGTTCTGCGGCAGGCTCAATCCGCTCGTAAATTGAAGCCACGATTCCGGCAGCAGCGAGAGCATCTTCAAGCACTTGGTCTGCTCCGGGTAGGTGATTCCCGCGGTCGCCAACTTCGCGTAGAGGTCGCGCATCTTGTCCAGGACTGGTTGCACCGGCTCTCCCTCGCTCAGGCGCAACGCGGACAGCTCCCTCTCCAGCATCAACGTTGCGACAACGGAGGTCGGGGCGTGCAGCTCCTTCAACACGGTCCACGCCTTCGGACCGCATTCAACCTCCGGCAGCAGGTGCATGACGTGGTGACGCTGGTTCAGCTCCAAACTCTGCGACATCAAATAGTAGCCAGCCGAGGAGCGCTCGTCCCAATCTTCCTGCAGCGTGGGGTCACTCGGTCTAGGCTCCTCCCCAATCATTAGTTTCAGCAAACTGATCTGACGGAAATATAATTGCATTTTCCAGGCCCAATCATCATAGCCCTCACCATTGAACTTCTCGACGGTGAAATTCTTCAGCACCTCCTTGACAAGCGAGCCCTGGTTTGTTCGCGCTCCCCTTGGCGCTGAAAGACCAGAATCTTGGCTGCCGCTACGATCTTGGGCTGAAGATTCACCAGCTCCCGCCGAGGTGTTGCCCGCCATAGCTACCTATAACGAGGATCACTATAACGCAGCTCTGATACCAGCTTGTTGGTGTAAGGGCCTAATAAACTCAAGCTATTAGGACTTAATCAAACTTAAAACCTCTCCTCGGGGTCACCTCCAAGGGTCCCTGGGTGCCTGGTACAAGACCAGCCCCTATCCTCGGGTCCGAGTTTGTAGAGAGAGGGATCAAGAAGGACTTAGTCAAAACAGCAAGAGCACCTTGAACGTCGCGCAGCGTGCCGTGCAGACCGTCGATCGGATTAAGCTGAGAATTCGCTATATCGAAGCTCGCTCCAAGAGCTTTAAAATGAGCCAAGTTGCCTCGCGAAAAGTTCTGCCATTACGAAGTTATGGCTCAGACGGTGTTTGCCTAGCGTTGGAGTGCTAGCATACTAGCGTTGACTCGGGTAGCATTCCGCCGTCGAATAGCGCAGAAACGAAATTCCAGCGAGGAAGGAATTCGCTTGAATCAATTTGACTATATTCAGGTACAAACAGAGAAGGATTAAATAGTTCTAGCTAGCAAGGACCTTGGGAATCAACCTGGGAACAACCAGGGATGATCCCAAATAATTCCAAGCAACAGAACCAACCTGGCTGGACAAAATAGCAGGTGGTAGGTTGGTAAACAACCTCTGGTTCTGTTTTTCCAACCTGGGAAAACAACAACCAGGTTCAGGTTCTAAAAACAGAACCTGTTTTGTCTTTGCCCAACCAGCCAAATGCTGGTTCCGCTGGTTTCCCCTGGCCTTGTAGCATGCAGATACAGACAAACAACATCCAACCTTCACCTAAATTGTACCCCTATAGTGCCTTCCCTGCTACACTATAGTTAACCAAACAAAACAGTACGATTTCGAGTTGGATAGAACTGAATCTGCGCAATCAACTCAACCGAACTGCAAAGCTTCCATCTTGGGTTCCTTTGCGAGCTCGTCCTTTCTGCTTGCACTGTTCATAGCGCATACAATGTTGTGCCGAAGCGCACATTGCGCGAGTACCTGCAAATGCATCAAGCGAAAAATGCGAAAGCAAACAAACACACGAACACACCATTCACACACAAATGCATTCGCACACGCATACTCGTACAAAACAGACGGCAGGATGTCGTGCAATGTGCATTTGCACCCAACACTTGGTAGGGCATCGACTTGGTGATGCCGACCTGGGGAAGCCGACTTGGTGTGGTCGGCTGACAGCAGGGCTGGTCGACCTGGAAATGGTAGGCCAGGGGCATGGTTGGGAATGGTCGACCTGGAGGTATGGTCGACTTGGTGAAGTCGCTATGGGGTGGTCTTCGACCTAGGTGGTCGACGGGCACGGGGAGAAGCAGGTGGTCGACCTGGTTGCCCGGTCGACCAGGTTACCCAGGCGATGGTGCTCTATGAAGGCGTGCGACGGCCGCCCAAGTGGTTCTGGCGAAGCCGACCTCGGAGGTGGTATCCCGAGGTCGACGTGGCTGATCAGGTGCAGTCAACAGCACGTGGACGTGTCAGAGGTCCACTGGTGATCCCCGATTGATCCTAGGGAAGGGTTACAGGCACGTTGGCCTGGGGGGTTATGGGCGCACTCACCCGCTACACAAACAAGCCCTTTTATCCCAGTGGTTAGTGGCTGGGATTCTGACATGGTATCAGAGCGAAGGTCTCGGGTTCGAATCCCGGTGTATGCACTTCGGGCATCCCAGTGCGGGGGGGTGTTAGAGGTCCACTGGTGATCCCCGATTGATCCTAGGGAAGGGTTACAGGCACGTTGGTCTGGGGGGTTATAGGCGCACTCACCCGCTACACAAACAAGCCATTTTATCCCAGTGGTTAGTGGCTGGGATTCTGATAGGACGTTCTGGTGTGTGCACCATTCAGGTGACAAAGCACAGCACGCCAATCAACTGCGAGCACCTGCGAAGAAGGTGCGCTGCTGTCCTGCGGGTGCAACGCTGTGCAGCCGCCTTGCTGCAGCGTTGGCACGTCGTCGACTTGCAGCGCTGCCAGGCCATGACTTTGCTCTGCTGGAGCGTGGTTGACCTTGTAGTGCTGGAACGCGGTCGACCATGCTGCGCTGGCAGTCGACCAGCTTGCATGCTAGCTCCTGATGTAGTCAGTGTTGCTTTGTCATTATCAATCATTGTTGTGAAAATTTGCTAATGAAACTCTTGCCAAACCCTATGAATGTGCAAGTAGAGGAAGCACAAATGAACGACTAAGGAACGAACGCTACGATCACTCCTACCCCGTGCCTACCCCGTAGACTAACTACCATTCTAGTAGTTATCTCCGCATTACTTACCCATATAGATGGTACCAAGAGAAAGTGCGTTACCTACCCAAATGGATGGTACCAAGAGTAAGTGCGTTACTTACCCATATAGATGGTACCAAGAATAAGTGCATTACTTACCCATATGGTTGGTACCAAGAGTAATTGCGTTACTTACCCAAATGGATGGTACCAAGACTAAGTGTGTTACCTACGAATACAAATGGTACTAAACGAACAGTGCGTTTCTTAACCAAATGGATGGTACCAAGAGTAAGTGTGTTACTTACCCATATGGATGGCACCAAGAGTAAATTCGGTACCTACACATATCGATGGCACCAAGTGTAAGTGTGTTACTTACCCATATAGATGGTACCAAGAGAAAGTGCGTTACTTACCCATATATACAGTACCAAGAGTAAGTGAGTAACTTACCGATATAGATGGTACGAAGCGAACAGTACGTTACTTACCCGTATGGTTGGTACCAAGAGTAAGTGCGTAACTTACGCATACGGATGGTACCATCAGTAAGTGCGTTACTTCCCTATATAAATGGTACCATGAGTAGGTGCCTTACTTACCCATATAAATGGCACCAAGAGTAAGTGCGCTACTTACCCATATGGATGGTACCAAAAGTAAGTGCGTTACTTACCCATATGGATGGTACCAAGAGAAAGTGCGTTACTTACCCATATAGATGGTACTAAGAGAAAGTGCGTTACTTACCCATGTGGATGGTACCAAGAGTAAGTCAGAAACTTACCCATATAAATGGTACGAAGCGAACAATGCGTTACTTACCCGTATGGATGGTACCAAGAGTAAGTGCGTTATTTCCCCATATGAATGGTACCAAGAGAAAGTGCGTTACTTACCCATATGGATGGTACCAAGAGTAAGTGCGTTACTTACCCATATGAATGGTACCAAGCGAACAGTACGTTACTTACCCATATGGATGGTACCAAGAGTATGTGCGTTACTTACCCATATAGATGGTACCAAGAGAGAGTGCGTTTATTACCAGTATGGATGGTACCAAGAGAAAGTGCGTTACTTACCCATATGGATGGTTCCAAGAGAATGTGCATTATTTATCCATATGGACCAAGAGAAAGTGCGTTACTTACCCAAATAGATGGTACCAAGAGAAAGTGCGTTACTTACCCATGTGGATGGTACCAAGAGTAAGTCAAAAACTTACCCATATAAATGGTACGAAGCGAACAATGCATTACTTACCCATATGGATGGTACCAAGAGTAAGTGCGTTACTTACCCATAGGAATGGTACTAAGTGAACAGTACGTTACCTACCCATATAGATGGTACCAAGAGAGAGTGCGTTTATTACCAGTATGGATGGTACCAAGAGTAAGTGCGTTACTTACCATATGGATGGTACCAAGACTATGTGCGTTATTTACCCACACAGATGGCACCAAGAGTTTGTGCATTACTTACCCATATGGATGTTACCAATACTAAGTGCGTTACTTACTCATACGGATGATACCAAGTGAAAGTGCGTTAGTTACAAAAACGGATAATACCAAGAGTAAGTGCGTTACTTACCTATATAGGTGGTACTAAGAGTAAGCGCGTTACTTACCCATATGGATTGTGTAAAAATAAAGGGTGTTATTTACCTATGTGGATGGTACGAAGACTAGTTGCATTACTTACCCATATGGCTGGTACCAAGAGTAAGTGCGTTACTTACCCATATGGATGGTACCAAGAGTATGTGCGTTACTTACCCATATGGATGGTACCAAGAGTAAGTGCGTTACTTACCCATATGGATGGTTCCAAGAGAAAGTGCGTTAGTTATCCATATAGATGATACCAAGAGTATGTACGTTACTTGCCCATATGGATGGTACCAAGAGAAAGTGCGTTAGTTATCCATATAGATGGTACCAAGAGTAAGTATGTTACTTACCCATATGGTTGGTACCAAGAGTATGTGCGTTACTTACCCATATGGATGGTACCAAGAGTAAGTGCGTTACTTACCCATATGGATGATAAAAAGAGACCCTAAACCTTAATAACCCGATGGATGGCACTATGAATTTGTGCTGTATGTATCCATATGGGTGGTACCAAGAGTAATGTCATTAGTTATTCGTATGGATGGTATCAAGAGTAAGTGCTTCACATACCCTTACATCTGTTACTTAGAGTGAGTACTAGATTAAGTGCCTTACTTTCCCTTATGGTCGGTACTTATGCTTATGGTTGGTACTAAGACTAAGTGTGTTACTTACGCTCATGGTTGGTACTAAGATTAAGTGCGTTACTTACCCTTATAGTTGGAACCGCGTTTCTTATGTTTATGGTTGGTACTAAGAGTAAGTGCGATACTTAACCGTATGGATGGTACCAAGTGTAAGTGCGTTACTTACCCATATGGATGGTTCGAAGAGTAAGTGCGTTTCATATCCATATGAATGGTCTTTAGAGTAAGTGTGTTACCCATATGGGTGGTACTAGGAGTAAGTGCACTACTTACCTATATGGATGGTTCTAAGAGTAAGTGCGATACTCATAAAGATGGTACGAAGAGGTGGTGCGTTACTTACCCGTTTGGATGGTACCAAGTGTAAGTCTATTATTTACCCAAATGGATGGTTCCAAATGTTAGTGCGTTACATACCAATATGGATGGTACCAAGAATAAGTGCGTTACTTACCCATCTGGATGGTATTGAGTAAGTGCTTTAATTACCCATATGGATAGTACCAAGTGTAAGCGCTTCATTTACTCATATAGATCGTAGTAAGAGTAAATGAGTGACTTACTCCTTATGATTGGTACTAAGAGTAAGTGCCTTACTTACCTAAATGGTTGGTACCTGTCAACGGGAGTTGGGTTTGGCCCTGTCCTTGCAAAGGCAGAGCCGACTACGTGGTCGGGTGTGTGAGGAAGAAGCCGACCTGCAGCAGTGGTTGAGCTGGTCGACGGGGCTGGTCGACCTGCACGGGGGCCACTGCAAGGGCGCCGACTTCGAAGGGCGCCGAGTTTGAGGTGGTCGACCTAGCGAGGCCGACCTGGCAAGGCGCCGACTTGAGGTGGCCGACTTGGCAAAGTCGGTGGCTCAGTCCCGAAGTGGTCGACGAGGGGACGGGACGCCGACCAGGGGTGACGCCGACATGGCGGTGTCGACCTGGTTGCCCGGTCGACCGGGATACCCTGGCAACGGACTTCCGCGGAGGCATGCGAATGTCGCCGGGGTGGCTTCTGCGAGATCAACCTCGGGGATGGTATGCTGAGATCGACGTGGCTGGTGGGCGCAGTAGCTGGCATGGACTTCGCCAGGCGTCTGCGCTGTGCTTGTGAAAGGGCGTGGAGCACCAATCGGCCGCGCGCACCTGCGAAGCAGGTGCACCGTTGTTCTGCGGGTGCAACGCTGTGCAGCCGACTTTCTGCAGTGTTGGCACGCCGTGGACTTGCGACGTTGGCACACCGCTACTCTGCAGCGCTGGAGCAGTGCGAGCCTTGCAGTGCTGGACTGCGGTCGACCGTGCTGATGTAGGTCGGCTAGCAGTCTTGGTAGCTCTGATGTAGTCATGCATGCAATGTTGTCATCAACTCCATTGTTGTCAACTTTTCCTAGTGAAACTCTTGCCAATTTTCCCCGTGAACTAGCAAGCAGTGTGTGCACAAGGAAACGACTCAGGAACGAATGCTACGATCACCCTCACATCCGTGCCTAGCCCGTAGTCTAGCTCCCAATGATAGAATTATCTCCGCAGTACCAAGACTAAGTGCGTTACTTTTGATTGTGGTTTTTACTATGAATAAGTGCGTTAGTTACTCTTATTATTGGTACTAACAGTATGTGTTTTTTTATGCGTAGGTGCGTTACTTATCCTTATGGTTGGTTCTAAGAGTAAATGGGTTACTTACGCTTATGGTTCTACTAAGAGTAAGTGCGTTACTTACCTATATGGATGGTACCAAGAGTAAGTGTTTAACTTACCCATATAGATAGTACCAGGAGTAAATGTGTTACTTACTCATAATGATCAGTACTAAGAATAAGTGCCTTCCTTCCCCTTATGTTTGGCATTAGAATTAACTATGTTACTTACGCTTATGGTTGGTACTACTTAAGTGCGTTACTTACTCTCATAATTGGAGTAAAAAGTAGGTGTTACTTACACTTATGGTTGATTCTAAGAGTAAGTGCGTTACTTGTTGGTGTAAGGGCCTAATAAACTCAAGCTATTAGGACTTAATCAAACTTAAAACCTCTCCTCTGGGTCACCTCCAAGGGTCCCTGGGTGCCTGGTACAAGACCAGCCCCTATCCTCGGGTCCGAGTTTGTAGAGAGAGGGATCAAGAAGGACTTAGTCAAAACAGCAAGAGCACCTTGAACGTCGCGCAGCGTGCCGTGCAGACCGTCGATCGGATTAAGCTGAGAATTCGCTATATCGAAGCTCGCTCCAAGAGCTTTAAAATGAGCCAAGTTGCCTCGCGAAAAGTTCTGCCATTACGAAGTTATGGCTCAGACGGTGTTTGCCTAGCATTAGAGTGCTAGCGTACTAGCGTTGACTCAGGTAGCATTCCGCCAACGAACCGCGTAGAAACGAAATTCCAGCGAGGAAGGAATTCGCATGAATCAATTGACTATATTCAGGTACAAACAGAGAAGGATTAAATAGTTCTAGCTAGCAAGGACCTTGGGAATCAACCTGGGAACAACCAGGGATGATCCCAAATAATTCCAAGCAACAGAACCAACCTGGCTGGACAAAATAGCAGGTGGTAGGTTGGTAAACAACCTCTGGTTCTGTTTTTCCAACCTGGGAAAACAACAACCAGGTTCAGGTTCTAAAAACAGAACCTGTTTTGTCTTTGCCCAACCAGCCAAATGCTGGTTCCGCTGGTTTCCCCTGGCCTTGTAGCATGCAGATACAGACAAACAACATCCAACCTTCACCTAAATTGTACCCCTATAGTGCCTTCCCTGCTACACTATAGTTAACCAAACAAAACAGTACAATTTCGAGTTGGATAGAACTGAATCTGCGCAATCAACTCAACCGAACTGCAAAGCTTCCATCTTGGGTTCCTTTGCGAGCTCGTCCTTTCTGCTTGCACTGTTCATAGCGCGTACAATGTTGTGCCGAAGCGCACATTGCGCGAGTACCTGCAAATGCATCAAGCGAAAAATGCGAAAGCAAACAAACACACGAACACACCATTCACACGCAAATGCATTCGCACACGCATACTCGTACAAACAGACGGCAGGATGTCGTGCAATGTGCATTTGCACCCAACACACTCCCCCTCAGCCTGTCGGCTGCATCCCCGTCATTCCATGCTAGTTCATGCTCATTCCACTCATGCGCACACAACGCCAATGAGGCTCATCCGCAAGCCTCTTGGTGAGAAAGTCTGCTGGCTGCTGGTGAGTCTTGATGTAGATCGGATTCATCGTCCCCCTCTTCACCTCCTTACGCAGCCAGTGCCACTTGATACGCATGTGCTTGTTCAGCCCATGAAGCACAGCGTTTCTGGCCATCCCAAGAGCCCCCTTGCTATCACAAAACAGCGGCGTAGCAACTTTCTGCTCCTGGCCAATCTCCTCTAACAGCCTCCTCAGCCAAATCACCTCCTTCACCCCATGGAACATCGCCATGTACTCTGATTCTACGGAAGAGAGTGCCGTCTCCGTCTGCTTCTTGGACCTCCAACTAACAGGTCCTCCCCCAACTACGCAGATGTATCCTCCCACAGATGAGGAATCCTCCTTCTCAGAAGCCCACGTAGCATCGGTAAAGCAAGTGAGAAATAGCTTGCCTTCTCCAAGCCTCTCCCCCTTCTCTTTCAGCACCTCCACCCCTTTCTGCTTCACCTGTGCAGATGCGGAGTATTGAACTCCAATGCTTGGGTGAGAGTTCAGGTACTTCACCACACGCTCAGCTGCATCCACCTGCTCCTCTGATGGATTCTGCACCACCCTAGCCAGCTGCCCAACCGAGAAAGAGATGTCGGGCCTCGTGTGAACTGCTGCGTACAAGAGGCTGCCCACCAAGGACTGAAATTGCTGCTGCTCCTCGGCTTCAACCCCTTCATCCTCTGCAGCCTTCACAAGCTTGAATTCTGCTGGCAGGGGAGTTGCAACCTTGCGCTCATTCTCAATCCCATACTTCTCCCCCAGCTCCTTGATGAACTTCTCCTGGTGCAGCTTCAACCACCTGTGATCTGGATCCCTCTCCACGTGCATCCCGAGGTAGTACTTTACCTCCCCAAGGTTCTTGCACTTGAAGTTTTCCATCAGTTGCTGCTGCACTTTCTGGATCTCCTTCATGCTGCTGCTGAAGAGAAGAATGTCGTCCACATAGACCAGAAACAGCACCAGCTTCTCCCCCTCGCCCTTGAGAAAGAGGCTCTCATCACAGCTGCTGGTCCTGAATCCCATCTCCTCTAAAACAGCTGCCAACTTCTGGTACCAGCAGCGTGGCGCCTGCTTCAAGCCGTAGATGGACTTGTTGAGCTTGCACACCCTGCCCGTACCATCCTCATACCCAGGCGGCTGCGTCATGTACACATCCTCCTCTAAAATCCCATTCAGGAATGCCGTTGAAATATCCATCTGAATGATGAATTTCCCACTAACAGCTGCATCTGCCAACAAGACACGGAGGGTAGGGGGTTTGGCAGTGGGAGCAAAGATCTCGTTGAAGTCCTGCTTCTCCTTCTGCATAAACCCCTTCGCCACCAGCCTACTCTTGTAGATGGTGACCTGCCCCTTGTCATCGGTCTTGATCCTCAGCACCCACTTGCATTGTATCGCTTTCTTCCCATCAGGCAGCACCACCAGATCCCATGTCCTATTCTCCAGCAGACTCTGGTACTCAGCATCCCTAGAAGCCAGCCACTTGTCCCTATCTGGTCCAGCTAATGCCTCCTCCATGCTAGCTGGTTCCTCTGGTGCAGGGGCAAGAAAACAGTACGCAGGCTCATCCTCCTCATCCGGGTCATAGCCATGAGGTAGAATCAGCAATGCCTCTTCGGTCCCTAGCTGCTGCTCTGCTGCATCAGTTCCTGCAGTCAGCTTCTTAGTAGCCATACGGGTACGTCCTGGCCTGGAGACGGGTGTCTCCCATCCCTTCATAACGACACCCTTCGGCTTCTTAGTTTTTCCCTGCTGCTTCTCTCCTCCCTCGGGTCCAGCAGCTCCACTAGTGCTGCCGCCAGTTTCCACACCATTTTCTCCACCAGCAGATGCCTCCTGTACCTTCTCTCCATCACCATTTCCAGCAGCTGCCTCCTCTCCCTCCTCCCACACACTAGGAGTCAGGTCCAGCTGCATGGTGATCTGCTCCATCTGCTGGGACACCCTTGCCTCCGGCTGTTTCTCCCAGCTCCCATACATCATGCCCTCAATGAATTTCACATCCCTGCTGTCAAACAACACACCCTTGGATGGTTCCCACAGCAGCCATCCCTTGCTCTCAGCAGCCAGCCCCAAATGCACACACCAGATTGCACTCGCTCCCAACTTACTACGGTAGGTCTTGGGGACGTGGGCGACTGCCATGCAACCGAACACCCTCAGCATGTCCACCGGCGGCTTCCTCCCAAGCCACCTCTCCAAAGGCACCCACGAGTCATCCCCAACCTTGGTGAGCACCCTGTTCCTAGCGACAGTGGCGTGCCGGACAGCATGAGGCCACATAGAATTGCTCAGCCCAGATTCTATGAGCAGCGCCCTAGCTGTCTCCAGAATGGTCCGGTTTGCCCGTTCTGCTACACCATTGGACTGTGGGGTATAAGCCGTGGTCAGCTCTCTCTGGATGCCCTGCTTCTTGAGCCAGGCCGTCATTTCAGCTCCAAGGAACTCACCACCCCGGTCTGTCCTAATCCGCTTCACTACACACTCCGCCTGCTTCTCCACGAATGGCAGCCAATCGTCCCGTATCGTGGAGGCGGCGTGGTCCTTCTGCTTCAGCGGATACGCCCACATCAGCCTGCTCCAGTCATCCACAATTGTAAGAAAATACCGCTCCCCCTTGTGCCCTTGCACCGGCAGCGGCCCCACCAAGTCCATGTGGACCAGCTCCAAAGGCTTCTTGCTCCTGCCAGCCACACTATGGAAAGGGAAACGGGTGAACTTTGAAAGCAAACAGATTTCACAGTTGTCATCGGGTGGCTGTCCGTTCAGCTTCAGACCCTTAACGGCTCCATCCTTCTCCAGCTGCTTCAGCAAAGGCATTGCCACATGCCCTAAGCGCCGGTGTGCCGTTGCCCAATCTGTTTCCCCAGATCTGGCCGACACTTTCACACCAACCCCTCCAACGGCATTGCACTCCCCCTGGGATGCAGACCCCTCTCCAGCCTGCCCCCCACCATGCCACGCCAGGGCCGGCAGCTGCCACATAGATCTGTACACGTCCTTGCTCTCGTGCAGATCCCAAAGCACCCGATTGCCCAGCTTCCCCTTATAAGTGCGTGCCCCATCCGTGTTGGTGTTCACCCCAGCCTTGCCAAGCTTACGGAGGGAGATAAGGTTGGCCTTCAGGTCGGGGACGAAGAGAACGTCGTGCAGCACCACCGGCTTGCCATCCGCTCCCTTAAACGCAGCTCGTCCCGCACCAGCCACCTTCAACATGTGTCCAGAGGCGGAGCACACTTCATTGATCGGTGCAGCTCGTACTTCGTCCAGCAGGTCCTTGCGCGGCGTCATCGTCCAAGCAGCGCCTGTGTCCAACACCCAATAGTCTAGGGGGTGCAGCTCTGCTCCAACTTTGGCAGAGGCGTCTCCTTGCTCCCCCTTGTCTCCCACATGGAAGAATTGGCCCGCGGTGCGCTCCTTCTTCTTCTCCGCACCGCCGTTGCCCTTCGGGTTGTTGTCGGACGAATCAGCGACCATGTTGGCGCCGTTTTTCTGGTTCCTCCGCGCGCCGCCATCCTGGTGACGATTCTGGGGGGTCCATCCATCGGGTTTCTTATAGCACAAAAACCAGGGGTGCCCTTCCTTCTCACAATACCAGCAACTCCCTTTCATTTTGCCACCAGCACCCGACTTGCCCCCACGTCCAGATTTCGCACCGCGACCCCAACCGGTACCTCCTTGTTGGTCGTTGGAGTCGTCGTCTTTCTTTGCACCGCGTCCAGCACCACCGAAGCCACGTCCTCTGCCACGTCGGCTCCCTTGCATCCCGTAGCCGCTGCTGCCGTCGTCTCCACCCCTCAGTTGGCGGCGACGGAAGTCCTCCTCCAGAATCTTCGTCCGCACCCACTCGAGCGTCCACAAGCTCTGGTTCTGCGGCAGGCTCAATCCGCTCGTAAATTGAAGCCACGATTCTGGCAGCAGCGAGAGCATCTTCAAGCACTTGGTCTGCTCCGGGTAGGTGATTCCCGCGGTCGCCAACTTCGCGTAGAGGTCGCGCATCTTGTCCAGGACTGGTTGCACCGGCTCTCCCTCGCTCAGGCGCAACGCGGACAGCTCCCTCTCCAGCATCAACGTTGCGACAACGGAGGTCGGGGCGTGCAGCTCCTTCAACACGGTCCACGCCTTCGGACCGCATTCAACCTCCGGCAGCAGGTGCATGACGTGGTGACGCTGGTTCAGCTCCAAACTCTGCGACATCAAATAGTAGCCAGCCGAGGAGCGCTCGTCCCAATCTTCCTGCAGCGTGGGGTCACTCGGTCTAGGCTCCTCCCCAATCATTAGTTTCAGCAAACCGATCTGACGGAAATATAATTGCATTTTCCAGGCCCAATCATCATAGCCCTCACCATTGAACTTCTCGACAGTGAAATTCTTCAGCACCTCCTTGACAAGCGAGCCCTGGTTTGTTCGCGCTCCCCTTGGCGCTGAAAGACCAGAATCTTGGCTGCCGCTACGATCTTGGGCTGAAGATTCACCAGCTCCCGCCGAGGTGTTGCCCGCCATAGCTACCTATAACGAGGATCACTATAACGCAGCTCTGATACCAGCTTGTTGGTGTAAGGGCCTAATAAACTCAAGCTATTAGGACTTAATCAAACTTAAAACCTCTCCTCGGGGTCACCTCCAAGGGTCCTTGGGTGCCTGGTACAAGACCAGCCCCTATCCTCGGGTCCGAGTTTGTAGAGAGAGGGATCAAGAAGGACTTAGTCAAAACAGCAAGAGCACCTTGAACGTCGCGCAGCGTGCCGTGCAGACCGTCGATCGGATTAAGCTGAGAATTCGCTATATCGAAGCTCGCTCCAAGAGCTTTAAAATGAGCCAAGTTGCCTCGCGAAAAGTTCTGCCATTACGAAGTTATGGCTCAGACGGTGTTTGCCTAGCATTAGAGTGCTAGCGTACTAGCGTTGACTCGGGTAGCATTCCGCCAACGAACCGCGTAGAAACGAAATTCCAGCGAGGAAGGAATTCGCATGAATCAATTGACTATATTCAGGTACAAACAGAGAAGGATTAAATAGTTCTAGCTAGCAAGGACCTTGGGAATCAACCTGGGAACAACCAGGGATGATCCCAAATAATTCCAAGCAACAGAACCAACCTGGCTGGACAAAATAGCAGGTGGTAGGTTGGTAAACAACCTCTGGTTCTGTTTTTCCAACCTGGGAAAACAACAACCAGGTTCAGGTTCTAAAAACAGAACCTGTTTTGTCTTTGCCCAACCAGCCAAATGCTGGTTCCGCTGGTTTCCCCTGGCCTTGTAGCATGCAGATACAGACAAACAACATCCAACCTTCACATAACTTGGACCCCTATAGTGCCTTCCCTGCTACACTATAGTTAACCAAACAAAACAGTACAATTTCGAGTTGGATAGAACTGAATCTGCGCAATCAACTCAACCGAACTGCAAAGCTTCCATCTTGGGTTCCTTTGCGAGCTCGTCCTTTCTGCTTGCACTGTTCATAGCGCGTACAATGTTGTGCCGAAGCGCACATTGCGCGAGTACCTGCAAATGCATCAAGCGAAAAATGCGAAAGCAAACAAACACACGAACACACCATTCACACGCAAATGCATTCGCACACGCATACTCGTACAAACAGACGGCAGGATGTCGTGCAATGTGCATTTGCACCCAACATTACTTACGTCTGTGATTCGTACTAAGAGTAGTGCATTACTTACCCTTATGGTTGGTAGTAAGAATGTGTGTGTTACTTATCCTTACGGTTGGCACTAAGCGTACGTATGTTACCCATTTGGTTGATATGATGGATAAGTGCATAACGAACCAATTTGGATGATACAAAGAGTAAGTGCATTGCTTACGTTTATGGCCAGTACTAAGTATATGTGCGTTACTTATGCAGATGGTTTGTATTGAGAGTAAATACATTACTTACGCTTACGATTGGTCATAAATGTAAGTGCGTTACTTTTGCTTCTGCCTACAGCTGCGATTAAATGTATAACTTATCCTAATATGTTGTACTAAGAATAAGTGCGTTACTTACCCATATGGTCGGTTCTAAGAGTATGTGCGTTACTTACACTTATGGTTGGTACTAAGAATAAGTGCGTTACTTTTCTCTATGGGTGGCACTAAGAGTAAGTGCATTTCATACCCTGATGGTTGGTACAAATAGTATGTGCTTTACTTACGTTTATGGTTGGTACTAAGAGCAAAAACATTACGTATCCTTATAGTCGTTACTAAGCGTAAGAATGTTACTTACGCTTATGGCTAGTACCAAGAGTAAGTGTGTTACTTACCCTTATGGTTGACACTAAGAGTAATGCTTTACTTATCCTTGTGGTTGGTATTAAGAATACGTGTGTTAGTTATCCTTACAGTTGATACTAAGCGTAAGTGCGTTACTTCCCCATTTGGTTGATATGATGGGTAAGTGCGTAAGCTACCAATATGGATGGTACCAAAAGTAGATACGTAACATATCCATACGGATGGTAGTAGTAAGTGTGTTACTTACCCACATGGATGGTACCAGGAGTAAGTAGGTTACTTACACTTATGGATGGTACTAAGAGTAAGTCCATTACTTACGCTTATGATTGGTACTAAAAGTAAGTGTGTTTCTTACGCTGATGGTTAGAACTGAGATTAAATGCATTACTTATCGATAAAGGTTGTACTAAGTGCGTTATTTACCCATATGTTCGGTTCTAAGCATATGTGTATTACTTGCGCTTATGGTTGGTACTAATGTAAGTATATCACTTACGCTTATGGTTGGTACTAAGAGTAATTGCGTTACTTATGCTTATATTTGGTATAAAGAGTAAATGCGTTACTTCTCCATACAGTTGGTACCAAGAGTAAGTTCGTTACTTACCCATATGGTTGGTACTAAAAGTAAGTGCGTTACTTTCCCCTATGGGTGGTACTAAGAGTAAGTGCGTTACTTAACTTGAATATTGGTACTAATAGTAAGTGCGGTACTTATGCTTATGGTTGGTTGCTTATGCTAATACCCATATGGATGGTACTAGGAGTAAGTTCTTTACTTACCCATATGGATGGCACTAGGAGTAGGTGCGTTACATATCTATATGGATGGCACCAAGAGTATGTGTGTTACTTACCTACATGGATGGTACCAAGATGAAGTGCGTAACTTCTACATATGGATGGAATTCAAATTAAGTGCGCCACTTACTCACGTAGATGGTACTAAGAGTAGGTGCGTTACTTACCCAAAAGATTGGTACCAAGAGTAAATGCGCTACTTACCCACATGGATGGTACTACTAGTAAGTGTGTTTCTACACATGTGGATAATACCAAGAATTTGTTTTTTTTACTTACCTATATGATGGTACCAAGAATAAATGTATTACTTAAACATGTAGATGGTTATAAGAGTATTGACGTTCTGTACCCATATCGATGGTACCAAGAGTAAGTGCGCTACTAACTCATATGGATTGCATTAAGAGCCAGTGCATTACTTACCCATACGGATGGTACCAAGGTAATGTTTGTTACTTACCCATGTGGATGGTACGAAGAGTAAGTGCGTTACTTACCCATATGAATGGTACTAACATTAAGTGCATTAAGTACACACGTGGATGTTACCAAGAGTAAGTGCGTTACTTACATAAATGGATGGTACGAAGAATAAGTGTGTTGCTTACCCAATTGGAGAGTACCAAGAGTAACTGCGTTATGGTACCAGGATTAAGTGAGCAAATTACACATGTGGATGATAGCAATCTTAAGTGTTTTTCTTCCCTATACGGTTGTTACCAAGAGAAAGTGCGTTACTTAACCCTACGAATGGTACCAAGAGTTAGTGCGTTACTTAGACATGTGGATGGTTCTAAGAATAAGTGTGTAACTTACACATGTCGATGGTACCAAGAGTAAGTATATTACTCACCCATTTAGATGGTACCAAGATAACGTGCATTACTTACCCATATGGATGGAACTTGGAGTAAGTGCGTTGCTTACCTATATCGATGGTACCTAGAGTAAGGATGTTACTTATTTACATGGATGGTACCAAGATTAAGTGCGTTACATATACACATATAGAAGATTCTAAGACTAAGTGCATTACTCCATGTGGATGGTACTAAGAGTAAGTGTGTTACTTACCCATATAGAAGGTACCAAGGGTATGTACTTAACTTATACATATAAATGGTACTTTGGTTTAGTGCGATACTGACCCATGTGAATAATACCAAGAGTAGGTGCGTTAATTTTCCATATGGATGGTACTAAGAGTAAGTGTGTTACTTTCCCATATAGATGGCGCGATGGATAAGTGCGTTACTTACCCATATGGATGGTACTAGGAGAAAGTGCATTTTTAACCTATATGCATGGTACTAAGAGCAAGTGCATTGCTTATCCATATGGATGGTATTATGGATAAGTGCGTTATGTACCTATATAGATGGTACTAAGCGAAAGTACGCTACTTACCCATATGAATGGTACCAAGATTATGTGCGTTATTTACCCATGTGGATGGTACTAAGATTAAGTATGTTATACATCCATGTGGATGGCACTAAGAATAAGTGCGTTTATCACCCATGTAGATGGTACCAAAAATATGTGTTTTACTTACCAATTAATGGCACTAATTGTAAGTGCTTTACTTACCCATATGGATGCTACAAAGAGTAAGTGTGTTGCTTACCCATATGGATGGTACCTAGAGTAATCACGCTACTTACCCACATGGATGGTAACAAGAGTAAGTGCGTTGCTTACACATATGGACAGCACTAATATTAAGTGAGTTACATACCCATATAGATTGTACCAAAAGTAATGACGTTGCTTACCCATGTGGATGGTACTAAGAGTAAGTGCGTTACTTACCCATGTGGATGGTACCAAGAGTAAGTGTGTTATTTACCCATATGGATGGTACCAAGAGTATGTGCATAGTTTATACATATGGATGGTACTAAAGCTAAGTGCGTTACTTACCCATGTGGATGGTACCAAGAGTAAGTGCATTACTTTACCATATGGATGGTATGATAAGTCAGTGCGTTATTTACCCATATGAAAGGTACTAAGAGAAAGTACGTTCTTTACATTTATAGATCGTACTAAGAGCAAGTGCGTTACTTACGCATATAGATGGTATGATGGATAAGTGTGTTATTTACCCATATAGATGGTACCAAGCAAAAGTGCGTTATTTACACAAATGGATGGTACCCAGATTAAGTCATTAACTTATACATGTAGATGGTACCAAGAGTAAGTGCGTTACTCACCCATGTAGATGGTACCAAGAATAATTGTGTAACTTACCAATATGGATGGCACTAAGTCTAAGTGCGTTACTTATCCATATGGATGGTACTAAGAGTAATTTCGTTGCTTACCCATATGGATGATACCATTTTTAAGTGCGTCACTTATCCATATGGTTGGTTCTAAGTTTAAGTGCGTTACATACACACGTGGATCGTACTAAGATTAAGTGCGCACATTTTTCGCGTGAATGGTAGATAAAGAATGTGTTACTTAACCATATGGATGTGTTACAAGCGTAACTTTATACATATAGATGGTACTAAGATGAAGTTCGTTACTTGCTCACGTGGATAGTACCAGATGTAGGTCTGTTTCATTCTTATATGGATGGTACTAAGAGTAAGTGTGTTACTTACCCATATGGATGGTACTAAGATTAAGTGCATCAATTACGAATATGAATGATACCAAGAGTAAGTTTGTTACTAACCCAAATGGATGAAACCAAGAGTAGGTGCGTTACTTTCCCATATGGATGGTACCAAGACTAACTAAGTGCGTTACTTATCCATATGGATGGTACCAAGACTACGTGCGTTACTTACCCATGCGCATAGTATCAAGAGTAAGTGAGTTACTTACCCATTTGGATGGTTCCAAGAGTAAGCGCATTAATTACCCTTATATATGGTACCAAGAGTAGGTGCAAATGGCCCCGCCCTTGCTTGGGCAAAGCTGACATCATAGTTTGATGTGTAGGAGGTGCATCTGGCTGCTATCAGTGGTCGACGCTGACTTGGGCGATGAAACTGAACTCAAGGCGACTCCCGTAGACCTCTGCCAGGCCGCCGACGAAGGGGAAGCTAGCGGCCGACTTCGCACTTGCGCTATCACGGTAAGAATTGGCAAAATATTCCACTAGTAAAGTTGCATTACAGAATGATAGCAAAATCAATGGCAAGAATGACTACATCAGAGTCTAGCAACCTAGCAGCCAGACAGGTCGACCGCCAGCACAGCATGGTCGACCGCCTGCCAGCGTTGCGTAGAGGAGCCGCGCTAGTGTTGCAGAAAGGCGTCCTGCCAATAGGGCAGGTCGACGGCGTGCCAACGCTGCAGAAAAGTAGTCGTCCAGTGTTACACTCGTAGAAGATAGCAGTGCACACGCTCGCATGTGCCCGCAGATGATTGGCCCAACTTGCACTGTGACGCGTCATGTTGGCTGGTGTCTGCCCCTCACGAGCCACATCAACTTCTGAATACCAGCCCGAAATCGCTTTCATCATCTCAGCCTCAACGACGCTATCTACAGAACCTCGCCGAGGTAACCTAATCAACCGGGTCGACCACCCAGCGCGCTCCCTGGTTTACGAACTCCCTCGTCGACCATAGCGCCCGTCAAAGACCACCTCCATCGACCAACGTGCGGAAATATCTTGTACAACGGGAGCTATTCTACGGGAGAGGCACGGTTGTGAGGGTGATGTCATCGTTCCTTGGTTGTTTGCTTGTGTGTTATTGACTTGCTCATTCAAGGGGAGATTTTGCAAGAGTTTCACTAGCAAAGATTGACAACAATGATTTAGAATGATAGCAACAATATTGACAAGAGAGACTACATCAGAGCTAGCAAGCATGCAAGTAGACCTCTAGCGCAGCACGGTCGACCGCGGCCCAGCGTTGCAAAGCTCGCACTGCTCCAGCGAAGCAGAGAAGCGGATTGCCAACGTTGTGTTGGATGCAGATTCACATTGCACGACATCCTGCCGTCTGTTTGTGCGAATGCATTTGCGTGTGTATGGAGTGTTTGTGTGTTTGTTTGCTTTGCGATTTGCGTGTGCGAATGCATTTGCGTGTATAAGGAACCCAGGATGGAAGCTTTGCAGTTCGGTTGAATTCATTGCGCAGATTCAGTTCTATCCAACTCGAAATTGTACTGTTTTGTTTGGTTGACTATAGTGTAGCAGGGCAGGCACTATAGGGGTACAATTTAGGTGAAGGTTGGATGTTGTTTGTCTGTATCTGCATGCTACAGGGCCAGGGGAAACCAGCGGAACCAGCATTTGGCTGGTTAGGCAAAGACAAAACAGATTTTTGTTTTTTAGAACCTGAACTTGGTTGTTGTTTTCCCAGGTTGGAAAAACAGAACCAGAGGTTGTTTACCAACCTACCACCTGCTATTTTGTTGGGTGCAAATGCACATTGCACGACATCCTGCCGTCTGTTTGTATGAGTATGCGTGTGCGAATGCATTTGGGTGTGAATGGAATGTTCGTGTGTTTGTTTGCTTTCGCATTTTTCGCTTGATGCATTTGCAGGTACTCGCGCAATGTGCGCTTCGGCACAACATTGTATGCGCTATGAATAGTGCAAGCAGAAAGGACGAGCTCGCAAAGGAACCCAAGATGGAAGCTTTGCAGTTCGGTTGAGTTGATTGCGCAGATTCAGTTCTATCCAACTCGAAATTGTACTGTTTTGTTTGGTTAACTATAGTGTAGCAGGGAAGGCACTATAGGGGTACAATTTAGGTGAAGGTTGGATATTGTTTGTCTGTATCTGCATGCTACAAGGCCAGGGGAAACCAGCGGAACCAGCATTTGGCTGGTTGGGCAAAGACAAAACAGGTTCTGTTTTTAGAACCTGAACCTGGTTGTTGTTTTCCCAGGTTGGAAAAACAGAACCAGAGGTTGTTTACCAACCTACCACCTGCTATTTTGTCCAGCCAGGTTGGTTCTGTTGCTTGGAATTATTTGGGATCATCCCTGGTTGTTCCCAGGTTGATTCCCAAGGTCCTTGCTAGCTAGAACTATTTAATCCTTCTCTGTTTGTACCTGAATATAGTCAAATTGATTCAAGCGAATTCCTTCATCGCTGGAATTTCGTTTCTGCACTATTCGACGACGGAATGCTACCCGAGTCAACGCTAGTATGCTAGCACTCCAACGCTAGGCAAACGCTGTCCGAGCCATAACTTAGTAATGGCAGAACTTTTCGCGAGGCAACTTGGCTCATTTTAAAGCTCTTGGAGCGAGCTTCGATATAGCGAATTCTCAGCTTAATCCGATCGACGGTCTGCACGGCACGCTGCGCGACGTTCAAGGTACTCTTGCTGTTTTGACTAAGTCCTTCTTGATCCCTCTCTCTACAAACTCGGACCCGAGGATAGGGGCTGGTCTTGTACCAGGCACCCAGGGACCCTTGAAGGTGACCCCGAGGAGAGGTTTTAAGTTTGATTAAGTCCTAATAGCTTGAGTTTATTAGGCCCTTACACCAACAAGCTGGTATCAGAGCTGCGTTATAGTGATCCTCGTTATAGGTAGCTATGGCGGGCAACACCTCGGCGGGAGCTGATGAATCTTCAGCCCAAGATCGTAGCGGCAGCCAAGATTCTGGTCTTTCAGCGCCAAGGGGAGCGCGAACAAACCAGGGCTCGCTTGTCAAGGAGGTGCTGAAGAATTTCACCGTCGAGAAGTTCAATGGTGAGGGCTATGATGATTGGGCCTGGAAAATGCAATTATATTTCCGTCAGATCGGTTTGCTGAAACTAATGATTGGGGAGGAGCCTAGACCGAGTGACCCCACGCTGCAGGAAGATTGGGACGAGCGCTCCTCGGCTGGCTACTATTTGATGTCGCAGAGTTTGGAGCTGAACCAGCGTCACCACGTCATGCACCTGCTGCCGGAGGTTGAATGCGGTCCGAAGGCGTGGACCGTGTTGAAGGAGCTGCACGCCCCGACCTCCGTTGTCGCAACGTTGATGCTGGAGAGGGAGCTGTCCGCGTTGCGCCTGAGCGAGGGAGAGCCGGTGCAACCAGTCCTGGACAAGATGCGCGACCTCTACGCGAAGTTGGCGACCGCGGGAATCACCTACCCGGAGCAGACCAAGTGCTTGAAGATGCTCTCGCTGCTGCCAGAATCGTGGCTTCAATTTACTAGCGGATTGAGCCTGCCGCAGAACCAGAGCTTGTGGACGCTCGAGTGGGTGCGGACGAAGATTCTGGAGGAGGACTTCCGTCGCCGCCAACTGAGGGGTGGAGACGACGGCAGCAGCGGCTACGGGATGCAAGGGAGCCGACGTGGCAGAGGACGTGGCTTCGGTGGTGCTGGACACGGTGCAAAGAAAGACGACGACTCCAACGACCAACAAGGAGGTACCGGTTGGGGTCGCGGTGCGAAATCTGGACGTGGGGGCAAGTCGGGTGCTGGTGGCAAAATGAAAGGGAGTTGCTGGTATTGTGAGAAGGAAGGGCACCCCTGGTTTTTGTGCTATAAGAAACCCGATGGATGGACCCCCCAGAATCGTCACCAGGATGGCGGCGCGCGGAGGAACCAGAAAAACGGCGCCAACATGGTCGCTGATTCGTCCGACAACAACCCGAAGGGCAACGGCGGTGCGGAGAAGAAGAAGGAGCGCACCGCGGGCCAATTCTTCCATGTGGGAGACAAGGGGGAGCAAGGAGACGCCTCTGCCAAAGTTGGAGCAGAGCTGCACCCCCTAGACTATTGGGTGTTGGACACAGGCGCTGCTTGGACGATGACGCCGCGCAAGGACCTGCTGGACGAAGTACGAGCTGCACCGATCAATGAAGTGTGCTCCGCCTCTGGACACATGTTGAAGGTGGCTGGTGCGGGACGAGCTGCATTTAAGGGAGCGGATGGCAAGCCGGTGGTGCTGCACGACGTTCTCTTCGTCCCCGACCTGAAGGCCAACCTTATCTCCCTCCGTAAGCTTGGCAAGGCTGGGGTGAACACCAACACGGATGGGGCACGCACTTATAAGGGGAAGCTGGGCAATCGGGTGCTTTGGGATCTGCACGAGAGCAAGGACGTGTACAGATCTATGTGGCAGCTGCCGGCCCTGGCGTGGCATGGTGGGGGGCAGGCTGGAGAGGGGTCTGCATCCCAGGGGGAGTGCAATGCCGTTGGAGGGGTTGGTGTGAAAGTGTCGGCCAGATCTGGGGAGACAGATTGGGCAACGGCACACCGGCGCTTAGGGCATGTGGCAATGCCTTTGCTGAAGCAGCTGGAGAAGGATGGAGCCGTTAAGGGTCTGAAGCTGAACGGACAGCCACCCGATGACAACTGTGAAATCTGTTTGCTTTCAAAGTTCACCCGTTTCCCTTTCCATAGTGTGGCTGGCAGGAGCAAGAAGCCTTTGGAGCTGGTCCACATGGACTTGGTGGGGCCGCTGCCGGTGCAAGGGCACAAGGGGGAGCGGTATTTTCTTACAATTGTGGATGACTGGAGCAGGCTGATGTGGGCGTATCCGCTGAAGCAGAAGGACCACGCCGCCTCCACGATACGGGATGATTGGCTGCCATTCGTGGAGAAGCAGGCGGAGTGTGTAGTGAAGCGGATTAGGACAGACCGGGGTGGTGAGTGTTGGGTGCAAATTTACATTGCACGACATCCTGCCGTCTGTTTGTACGAGTATGCGTGTGCGAATGCATTTGGGTGTGAATGGAATGTTCGTGTGTTTGTTTGCTTTCGCAATTTTCGCTTGATGCATTTGCAGGTACTCGCGCAATGTGCGCTTCGGCACAACATTGTACGCGCTATGAACAGTGCAAGCAGAAAGGACGAGCTCGCAAAGGAACCCAAGATGGAAGCTTTGCAGTTCGGTTGAGTTGATTGCGCAGATTCAGTTCTATCCAACTCGAAATTGTACTGTTTTGTTTGGTTAACTATAGTGTAGCAGGGAAGGCACTATAGGGGTACAATTTAGGTGAAGGTTGGATGTTGTTTGTCTGTATCTGCATGCTACAAGGCCAGGGGAAACCAGCGGAACCAGCATTTGGCTGGTTGGGCAAAGACAAAACAGGTTCTGTTTTTAGAACCTGAACCTGGTTGTTGTTTTCCCAGGTTGGAAAAACAGAACCAGAGGTTGTTTACCAACCTACCACCTGCTATTTTGTCCAGCCAGGTTGGTTCTGTTGCTTGGAATTATTTGGGATCATCCCTGGTTGTTCCCAGGTTGATTCCCAAGGTCCTTGCTAGCTAGAACTATTTAATCCTTCTCTGTTTGTACCTGAATATAGTCAAATTGATTCAAGCGAATTCCTTCCTCGCTGGAATTTCGTTTCTGCGCTTTTCGACGGCGGAATGCTACCCGAGTCAACGCTAGTATGCTAGCACTCCAACGCTAGGCAAACGCTGTCCGAGCCATAACTTAGTAATGGCAGAACTTTTCGCGAGGCAACTTGGCTCATTTTAAAGCTCTTGGAGCGAGCTTCGATATAGCGAATTCTCAGCTTAATCCGACCGACGGTCTGCACGGCACGCTGCGCGACGTTCAAGGTACTCTTGCTGTTTTGACTAAGTCCTTCTTGATCCCTCTCTCTACAAACTCGGACCCGAGGATAGGGGCTGGTCTTGTACCAGGCACCCAGGGACCCTTGGAGGTGACCCCGAGGAGAGGTTTTAAGTTTGATTAAGTCCTAATAGCTTGAGTTTATTAGGCCCTTACACCAACAAGCTGGTATCAGAGCTGCGTTATAGTGATCCTCGTTATAGGTAGCTATGGCGGGCAACACCTCGGCGGGAGCTGGTGAATCTTCAGCCCAAGATCGTAGCGGCAGCCAAGATTCTGGTCTTTCAGCGCCAAGGGGAGCGCGAACAAACCAGGGCTCGCTTGTCAAGGAGGTGCTGAAGAATTTCACCGTCGAGAAGTTCAATGGTGAGGGCTATGATGATTGGGCCTGGAAAATGCAATTATATTTCCGTCAGATCGGTTTGCTGAAACTAATGATTGGGGAGGAGCCTAGACCGAGTGACCCCACGCTGCAGGAAGATTGGGACGAGCGCTCCTCGGCTGGCTACTATTTGATGTCGCAGAGTTTGGAGCTGAACCAGCGTCACCACGTCATGCACCTGCTGCCGGAGGTTGAATGCGGTCCGAAGGCGTGGACCGTGTTGAAGGAGCTGCACGCCCCGACCTCCGTTGTCGCAACGTTGATGCTGGAGAGGGAGCTGTCCGCGTTGCGCCTGAGCGAGGGAGAGCCGGTGCAACCAGTCCTGGACAAGATGCGCGACCCTCTACGCGAAGTTGGCGACCCGGACCTACCCGGAGAAGATGCTCTCGCTGCTGCCAGAATCGTGGCTTCAATTTACGAGCGGAGAGCCGCCGCAGAACCAGAGCTTGTGGACGCTCGAGTGGGTGCGGACAAAGATTCTGGAGGAGGACTTCCGTCGCCGCCACACTGAGGCGGGGGTGGGGACGACGGCAGCAGCGGCTACGGGATGCAAGGGAGCCGACGTGGCAGAGGACGTGGCTTCGGTGGTGCTGGACGCGGTGCAAAGAAAGACGACGACTCCACGCCAACAAGGAGGTACCGGTTGGGGTCGCGGTGCGAAATCTGGACGTGGGGGCAAGTCGGG